>WNWK01008034.1:0-22500 GCA_009830355.1 Cherax destructor | reverse complement strand
ATACCACGTCAACTCCTAAAAACCATTTGTCTCCATTCACTCCTATCCCCCTCCCTCCAACCTTATCTACGCCGACCAATTCCCCGCTTTCCCTCCACTACAGATTTATACACTCTCGAAGTCATTGTATTTTGATCCTTCCTCTCTACATGTCCAAACCATCTCAATAACCCCTCCTCAGTCCTCTGGATAATAGTTTTGGTAATCCCACACCTCATCCTAATCTCCAAACTACAGATTTTCTGCATTATATTCACACCACACATTGACCTCAGACAGGACATCTCCACTGCCTCCAGCCTTCTCCTTGTTGCAACATTCATAACCCATGTCTCACACCCATACATGAGTGCTGGTATTACTATCCTCTCATACATTCCCCTCTTTGCTTTCATGGATAAAGTTCTCTGTCTCCACAAGCTCCTCAGTGGACCACTCACCTTTTTCCCCTCGTTAATTCTATGATTCACCTCATCCTTCATAGACCCATCTGCTGACACATCCACTCCCAGATATCTGAACACATTCACCTCCTCCATACTCTCTCCCTCCAATCTGATATCCAGTCTTCCGTTATCTATTGTTTTTGTTATCCTCATCAACTTACTCTTTCCTATATTCACTTTTAATTTCTTTCTTTTGCATACCCTACCAAACTCATCCACCAACCTCTGCAACTTCTCTTCAGAATCCCCCAAAAACACAGTGTCATCAGCAAAGAGCAACTGTGACAACTCTCACTTTGTGTTAGATTCTTCATCTTTTAACCCCACACCAACTCCCGAGCATTCACTTCTCTTAAAACTCCATATATAAATATATTGAACAACCACGGTGACACCACACATCCCTGTCTAAGGCCTACTTTTACTGGGAAATAATCTATCTCTCGCCTACATACTCTAACCTGAACCTCACTATCCTCGTAAAAACGTTTCTCCGCTTTCAATAACCTACCTCCTATTCCATACATTTGCAACATCTGACACATTGCCTCCCTATCCAAATCCATAAATGCCACAAACACCTCTTTACCCTTATCTAAATATTGTGCACCTATATGTTTCACTGCAAACACTTGGCCTACACACCCCCTACCCTTCCAAAAGCCTCCTTGTTCATCTGTTATCCAGCTCTCCGTCTTACTCTTAATTATTTCAATATACTTTACCAGGTATACTCAACAGACTTATTCCCCTATAATTTTTACACTCTCTTTTGTTCTCTTTGCCTTTATACAAAGGAATTATGCATGCTCTCTGCCCATCACTAGGAACCTTACCCTCTTCCATACATTTATTAAGTAAAAACACTAAAACTCCAAAACTATATCCCCACTGCCTTTAACATTTCTATCTTTATCCCATCAATCCCAGCTGCTTTACCCCATTTCATTCAACTCACTGCTTCACGAACTTCCCCCACACTCACAACTGGTTCTTCCTCACTCCTATAAGATGTTATTCCTCCTTTCCTTATACACGAAATCACAGCTTCCCTATCTTCATCAACATTTAACAATTCCTCAAAATATTCTCCCCATCTTCCCGATACCTCTAACTTTCCATTTAATAACTCTCCTCTCCTATTTTTAACTGACAAATCCGTTCTTTCCCTACTCTTTCTCAACTTATTAATCTCACTCCAAAACTTTTTCTTATTTTCAACAAAATTTGTTGATAACATCTCACCCACCCTCTCATTTGCTCTCTCTTTACATTGCTTCACCACTCTCGTAAACTCTCTTTTTCTGTCCATATACTCCTCCCTCCTTGCATCACTTCTACTTTGTATCCTCCCTCCTTGCATCACTTCTATTTTGCAAAAACATCTCATATGCTAACTTTTTCTCTCTTACTACTCTCTTTACATCATCATTCCACCAATCGCTCTTCTTCCCTCCCGCACCTACTTTCCTATAACCACAAACTTCTGCTGAACACTCTAACACTATATTCTTAAACTTGCCCCATACCTCTTCTACTCCATTGCCTATACTCTCACTAGCCCATCTGTCCTCCAACAGTTGTTTATATCTTACCCTAACCACCTCCTCCTTTATTTTATAAATATTTACTTCTCTCTTATCTGCTGTTTCCATTCTCCTTGTATCCCATCTACCTGGAGAGAATTCTAGGGGTCAACGCCCCCGCGGCCCGGTCTGTGACCAGGCCTCCTGTTGGACCAGAGCCTGATCAACCAGGCTGTTGCTGCTGGCCGCACGCAGTCCAACGTACGAACCACAGCCCGGCTGATCAGGTACCGACTTGAGGTGCCTGTTCAGTGCCTGCTTGAAGACAGCCAGGGGTTTGTTGGTAATCCCCCTGATGTATGCTGGGAGGCAGTTGAACAGTCTTGGGCCCCTGACACTTATTGTGTTGTCCCTCAACGTGCTAGTGGCACCACTGCTCTTCATTGGGGGGATGTTACATCGCCTGCCGAGTCTTTTGCTTTCGTAGGGAGTGATTTTTGTGTGCAAGTTTGGTACTAAGCCCTCGAGAATTTTCCATGTGTATATAATAATGTATCTCTCCCGCCTGCGTTCTTGGAACTTCAAGCGTTCCCAGTAGTTAGGGTGGTTTATCGCACTTATGCGTGCGGTGAAGGTTCTCTGCACATTTTCAAGGTCAGCAATTTCACCCGCCTTGAAAGGTGCAGTTAGTGTGCAGCAATATTCCAGCCTAGATAGAACAAGCGATCTGTAAAGTGTCAACATGGGCTTGGCATCCCTGGTTTTGAAGGTTCTCATTATCCATCCTGTCATTTTTCGAGCAGATGCAATTGCTACATTGTTATGGTCCTTGAAGGTGAGATCCTCTGACATGATCACTCCCAGGTCTTTGACATTAGTTTTTCGCTCTATTGTGTGGTTGGAATTAGTTTTGTACTCCGATGAGATTTTAATTTCTTCACGTTTTCCGTATCTGAGTAATTGAAATTTCTCATCATTGAACTTCATATTGTTTTCTGCAGCCCATTTAAAGATTTGGTTTATGTCTGCTTGGAGTCTTGCAGTGTCTTCAGCGGTGGACACTGTCATACAGATTCGGGTGTCATCTGCAAAGGAAGACACAGCACTGTGGCTTATATCCCTGTCAATGTCTGATATGAGGATGAGGAATAGGATGGGAGCAAGTACTGTGCCTTGTGGAACAGAGCTTTTCACAGTAGCTGCCTCAGACTTTACTCTGTTGACTACTACTCTTTGTGTTCTACGTGTTAGGAAATTATAAATCCATCTACCAACTTTTCCTGTTATTCCTTTATCACGCATTTTGTGTGCTATTACACCATGGTCACACTTGTAAAAGGCTTTTGCAAAATCTGTGTATATAACATCTGCATTCTGTTTATCTTCTAGAGCATCCAGGACCTTGTCGTAGTGGTCCAGTAGTTGGGACAGACAGGAGCGGCCTGCTCTAAACCCATGCTGTCCTGGGTTGTGCAATTGATGGGTATCAAGATGGGTGGCGATCTTGCTTCTTAGAACCCTTTCAAAGATTTTTATGATATGGGACGTTAGCGCAATTGGTCTGTAGTTCTTTGCTATTGCTTTACTGCCCCCTTTGTGGAGGGGGCTATGTCTGTTGTTTTTAGTAGCTGCGGGACGATCCCAGTGTCCATGCTCCCTCTCCATAGGATGTTAAAAGCATGTGATAGGGGCTTCTTGCAGTTCTTGATGAACATGGAGTTCCATGAGTCTGGGCCTGGAGTGGAGTGCATGGGCATGTCATTTATTGCCTTTTCAAAGTCATTTGGCGTAGTGATGATGTCAGAAAGGCATGCGTCTGTCAAGTTCTGTGGCACTCTCATGAAAAAATCATTTAGGTTTTCGATTTTCAGTCTGGTTAGTGGCTCGCTAAAGACTGAGTCATACTGGGATTTAAGTAACTCACTCATTTCCTTGCTGTCATCTGTGTAGGACCCATCCGGTTTAAGTAGGGGCCCAATACTGGTTGTTGTTCTCGACTTTGATTTTGCATAGGAAAAGAAATACTTAGGTTTCTTTCAATTTCATTTATGGCTCTTAGTTCTTCCCGTGTCTCTTGATTCCTATAAGATTCCTTTAGTTTTAATTCGATGTTTGCTATTTCTCTGACTAGTGTCTCCCTACGTATTTCAGAGATATTGGCCTCCTGTAGCCGCTCCGTTATTCTGTGCCTTCGCCTGTATAGGGAGCGCCTCTCTCTTTCTAGTTTGCATCTTCTCCTCCTTTTCCTTAAGGGAATTTGCCTTGAGCAAACCTCAAGTACCACAGAGTTGATTTGTTCTAGACATAGGTTGGGATCCGTGATGCTTAGGCAATCTTCCCAGTTTATATCATTTAGGACTTGGTTTACTTGGTCCCACCTTATGTTTTTGTTATTGAAGTTGAATTTGGAGAAAGCTCCCTCACGGCTGATCACATTTTGTTGATCTGGAGCTCCCCGCATGCATGTCTGGACCTCTATTATGTTGTGATCTGAGTATATTGTTTTTGATATGATGACATTTCGTATCAGATCATCATTGTTGGTGAAGATGAGGTCCTCTATAAACATGTACATCCTGAAGTCTACTCAACAGTCTTTTATCTACCAATACGTAGTCCAACAAACTACTGTCATTACGCCCTACATCATATCTTGTATACTTATTTATCCTCTTTTTCTTAAAATATGTATTACCTATAACTAAACCCCTTTCTATACAAAGTTCAATCAAAGGGCTCCCATTATCATTTACACCTGGCACCCCAAACTTACCTACCACACCCTCTCTATGTTTCTCCTACTTTAGCATTTAGGTCCCCTACCACAATTACTCTCACTTGGTTCAAAAGTTCCTACACACTCGCTTAACATCTCCCAAAATCTCTCTCTCCTCTACACTCCTCTCTTCTCCAGGTGCATACACGCTTATTATGACCCACTTTTCGCATCCCACCCTTATTTTAATCCACATAATCCTTGAATTTACACATTTATATTCCCTCTTCTCCTTCCATAACTGATCCTTCAACATTATTGCTACCCCTTCCTTCGCTCTAACTCTCTCAGATACTCCTGACTTAATCCCATTTATTTATCCCCACTGAAACTCGCCTACCCCCTTCAGCTTTGTTTCGCTTAGGGCCAGGACATCCAACTTCTTTTCATTCATAACATCAGCAATCTTTCTTATCATCCGCACTACATTCACGCACATTCAAACAACCCACTTTTATAAGTTTTTCTTCTTCTCTTTTTTAGTAAATGTGCACAGAAGGGGTTACTAGCCCATTGCTCCCGGCATTTTAGTCGCCTCATATATACTGATATATATATATATATTCTCTTCAGCAGATATGTGTGGAAGGTGGCAAGACGTCCACGTGCCTCTCCAATGTCAGGTGTCAGCTGCGGTCAATGGCTGTGAGTCATCAGCATCACTTCCCTGTGCTGACTGAAGATGGTGTGATGCATTGACCCATGTCAATACTGTCAACCCTCTTAATGTTTCCTACATTTTACTTGTAAACTGATTGAGGTTGAAGGATGTTTCCTATAGTTCAAGCATCCTAGCTTCCAGAGGAAGCCCGCCCTAGCTTCCAGAGGAAGCCCGCCCTAGCTTCCAGAGGAAGCCCACCCTAGCTTCCAGAGGAAGCCCGCCCTAGCTTCCAGAGGAAGCCCGCCCTATCTTCCAGAGGAAGCCCGCCCTATCTTCCAGAGGAAGCCCGCCCTAGCTTCCAGAGGAAGCCCACCCTAGCTTCCAGAGGAAGCCCGCCCTAGCTTCCAGAGGAAGCCCGCCCTAGCTTCCAGAGGAAGCCCGCCCTACTTCCAGTTGAAGCCCCCCTATCTTCCAGAGGAAGCCCGCCCTATCTTCCAGAGGAAGCCCGCCCTAGCTTCCAGAGGAAGCCCGCCCTAGCTTCCAGAGGAAGCCCGCCCTAGCTTCCAGAGGAAGCCCGCCCTAGCTTCCAGAGGAAGCCCGCCCTATCTTCCAGAGGAAGCCCGCCCTATCTTCCAGAGGAAGCCCGCCCTAGCTTCCAGAGGAAGCCCGCCCTATCTTCCAGAGGAAGCCCGCCCTATCTTCCAGAGGAAGCCCGCCCTATCTTCCAGAGGAAGCCCGCCCTATCTTCCAGAGGAAGCCCGCCCTACTTCCAGAGGAAGCCCGCCCTACTTCCAGAGGAAGCCCGCCCTACTTCCAGAGGAAGCCCGCCCTACTTCCAGAGGAAGCCCGCCCTAGCTTCCAGAGGAAGCCCGCCCTAGCTTCCAGAGGAAGCCCGCCCTAGCTTCCAGAGGAAGCCCCCCTAGCTTCCAGAGGAAGCCCCCCCTAGCTTCCAGAGGAAGCCCGCCTAGCTTCCAGAGGAAGCCCCCCCTAGCTTCAGAGGAAGCCCGCCTAGCTTCCAGAGGAAGCCCGCCCTAGCTTCCAGAGGAAGCCCGCCTAGCTTCCAGAGGTAGCCCGCCCTAGCTTCCAGAGGAAGCCCGCCCTAGCTTCCAGAGGAAGCCCGCCCTAGCTTCCAGAGGAAGCCCGCCCTAGCTTCCAGAGGAAGCCCGCCCTAGCTTCCAGAGGAAGCCTACCCTAGCTTCCAGAGGAAGCCCACCCTAGCTTCAAGAGAAGGCTGCCCTAGCTTCCAGAGGAAGGCCACCCTAGCTTCCAGAGGAAGGCCACCCTAGCTTCCAGAGGAAGGCCACCCTAGCTTCCAGAGGAAGGCCACCCTAGCTTCCAGAGGAAGGCCACCTTAGCTTCCAGAGAAAGCCTACTCTTGCTTCCAGAGGAAGGCCACCCTAGCTTCCAGAGGAAGGCCGCCCTAGCTTCCAGAGGAAGGCCGCCCTAGCTTCCAGAGGAAGGCCGCCCTAGCTTCCAGAGGAAGGCCGCCCTAGCTTCCAGAGGAAGGCCGCCCTAGCTTCCAGAAGAAGCCTGCCCTAGCTTCCAGAGGAAGCCCACCCTAACTTCCAGAGGAAGGCCGCCCTAGGTTCCAGAAGAAGGCCGCCCTATTTTCCAGAAGGCCGCCCTAGGTTCCAGAAGAAGGCTGCCCTAGGTTCCAGAAGAAGGCTGCCCTAGGTTCCAGAAGAAGGCTGCCCTAGGTTCCAGAAGAAGGCTGCCCTAGGTTCCAGAAGAAGGCTGCCCTAGGTTCCAGAAGAAGGCTGCCCTAGGTTCCAGAAGAAGGCTGCTGTGGGGAATTGTGAGAGATAAGTCTATCTGGGACACCGCCACTAGCAATAAACAAACTCCCAGGGAGATGACCGACTCATATAATTTTACCGCAGTCATTCCCTTTAAGGTATGTGAGAACTTTACCCGCTCCTGGCCGCACCCAAGGGGTACCTTCAATATTCTCGTTAACCCACTGCACTCTGGACCAGTATAAATAAATCTGAGAAGATCATTTATTATAATTATGATATATTTAAATTTAAGTGGACTGTATAAGTTATTAAACAACTGATCAAACAGGAGGAGAGGTAGAGAACACACAGTTAAGTTAACATGACCATCACTCACCTAATTAACAGCATCATAGCGGTGCATAGTAGATCGTTGACCTAGCTAAAGTACATCTACTGTGCGTAACAATATCATTGGCCAATAACAAAGTCGCAAGCAGATTACTTAGCTTTAGATGAGGGAGTCGTTCCGTTGTTGACGTCCTCCTGCGATCTGATTCGATCGCGATGGTAATAGTTGTCTCGTCGAGTCAAGGAAGGTTAATTTCCGTGCACTCTTATACGCCCACGAGACCGGGCGTTAGTTAACATGTGGTTGGTCGGGGTAGCGAATCAGATCCTCTCACTAGTCCGACCTTTTGTACTGTTTATACGTATAACTTTACATATTACGTATATCCTGGCTTAATGCCCCACTAGTTTATACACATTCACAGTAGATAACTTGCAATATGTTAGTTCATTTCATCCACATCCAATATGGCGGTCGGGGTATGGCGTACCCGCGCTAACCTCGCTCGGTACAAACACTCCCTATTTATTTACAACTCTGTTTCACTATATTCACCATTTCACAATATTCATCGAATATATTTCAGTCTCTTCTATGACGAAAGCTCCCCAGCATCGGGGGTTACGACTTTATCCTGCCGTATGGTCACTTCACTCAGTTCAAATAGGCCTATGACCGCATCACTCACCGGCGGCACACCTTATTTCACAATTATTGTCCTATTACTGGACCTCCTGGACCGATTGTCCCACTTTATATTCGCCGCGTCACTGGATATTCCTCCACATTACGAAAGGAGGTAATTAAATCCGATTTGGCGGACGGAGTCTCCAAATTCAACAGGCCATCTCACCACCTGATCTCGGGTCGGTAGGCTCGCTGTTCACTCTGCCCATTCCCCTCTGCCCAGCCTCCCTGCCCACTTGACGAGGCATCTCGCGCATGCGTGTTAATTCGTTGGTTCTTTTCAGTTAATGTTAAGCCAACAGCAACACATTAATGATATCTATTCATATTGGAAAGTTTATCAATTACAACTTTCGGAAAATACCAATATTTTCCACAGCTGCCCTAGGTTCCAGAAGAAGGCTGCCCTAGGTTCCAGAAGAAGGCTGCCCTAGCTTCCAGAGGAAGCCCATCCTAGCTTCCAGAAAAAGGCCACCCTAGCTTCCAGAGGATTTCCGCCCTATCTTCCAGAGGAATGTCACCCTAGCTTCCAGAAGAAGCCCGCCCTAGCCTCCAGAGAAAGGCCACCCTAGCTTCCAGAGGAAGCCTGCCCTGGCTTCTAGAGGAAGGCTGCCCTAGCTTCTAGAAAAAGGCCACCCTAGCTTCCCGAGGAAGGCCGCCCTATCTTCCAGAGGAATGTCGCCCTAGCTTCCAGAGGAAGCCCACCCTAGCTAACAGAAGAAGGCCGCCCTAGCTTCCAGAGGAAGGCCGCCCTATCTTCCAGAGGAATGTCACCCTAGCTTCCAGAAGAAGGCTGCCCTAGCTTCCAGAGGAAGCCCATCATAGCTTCCAGAAAAAGGCCACCCTAGCTTCCAGAAAAAGGCCACCCTAGCTTCCAGAGGAAGGTCACCCTATCTTCCAGAGGAATGTCGCCCTAGCTAACAGAAGGAGGCCGCCCAAGCTTCCAGAGAAATGCCACCCTAGCTTCCAGAGGAAGCCCGCCCTAGCTAACAGAAGAAGGCCGCCCTAGCTTCCAGAGGAAGCCGACCCTAGCTTCCAGAGGAAGCCACCCTACTTCAGAGGAAGCCCCTACTTCAGAGGAAGCACCTAGCTTCCAGAGGAAGCCCGCCTACTTCAGGAGCCCTAGCTTCAGAGGAAGCCCGCCCTAGCTTCCAGAGGAAGCCCGTCCTAGCTTCCAGAGGAAGCTTGCCCTAGCTTCCAGAGGAAGCCCGTCCTAGCTTCCAGAAGAAGACCACTCTAGCTTCCAGAGGAAGGCCGCCCTAGCTTCCAGAGGAAGGCCGCCCTAGCTTCCGAGCCAGTCAGGAAGGCCGCCCTAGCTTCCAGAGGAAGGCCGCCCTAGCTTCCAGAAGAAGAAGGCCGCCTAGCTTCAGAAGAGACCACTCTAGCTTCCAGAGGAAGGCCGCCCTAGCTTCCAGAGGAAGGCCGCCCTAGCTTCCAGAGGAAGGC
The DNA here is from genome assembly GCA_009830355.1 of Cherax destructor. Lineage (NCBI taxonomy): Eukaryota > Metazoa > Arthropoda > Malacostraca > Decapoda > Parastacidae > Cherax > Cherax destructor. The sequence continues at coordinate 12,948 of WNWK01008034.1, read as the reverse complement.
CGCCCTAGCTTCCAGAGGAAGGCCGCCCTAGCTTCCAGAGGAAGGCTGCCCTAGCTTCCAGAGGAAGGCCGCCCTAGCTTCCAGAGGAAGGCCGCCCTCGCTTCCAGAGGAAGGCCGCCCTCGCTTCCAGAGGAAGGCCGCCCTAGCTTCCTCTGGAAGAGGAATATTACATTTAGGTACAGCAGTATTCCAGTGTACAGCAGTACTACCTCACTACCTCATGATGAATGTGAGAGAGTTTCTCTCTCTCTGAGAGAGAGAGAGAGAGCAGGGGTTGAGTCAACCCCTGCACTATTTACTATTTAAGGGGTAAGGCCGCCCTAGCTTCCAGAGGAAGCTAGGGCGGCCTTACCCCTTAGCGAGTCAGGACGGAGATGGGGTGTGTGGCTGGTGTTGGTATCTTGCGGCAATCTGTTTGTTGTCTCGCGAAGACAGACTGCCATCTTCACGCCACTTTTTTTTCCAATGAAGTGTTTACCTTGTTTGTGATTGTGACACTTATCTGCTGGCTAGACCGATAATGGGTACTGGTGTTTATACAGTCTTTTTACCACATGTTACTTAAATTTAGTTGGTTATGTTTTACTGCATAAAGAATTTAAAGGTCTAATGTGGTTACTGAAACAATACACAAATAAGGCACACATAGGAAAATGGCGCCAAGGAACCCCCCTTGAAGCGGCAATTTGCCATAGCCGGCCGAACCTCCTTTAAACCCTTGCTCATCTTTCATGGGGGCCGATCATCGAACTCTCCTTAAATTTCATCCAGCCCTAATTTTATCAAAACTAGATTATGGTGACCAGATATATTCAGCGTCCTCTCCCGTAACACTTTCTAAACTTGATCCCATCCATCAGTGATTACATTTATGTCTAGGCACTTTTCGCTCCTCACCTGTCGAGAGCCTATATGCAGAAGCGAATGTTCCATCCTTGAATTCAACATGATGATCATTGCCTCCATTATTTTGTCTGCTCTCATGATCTTCACGATCCTTCTACAGGCAGATCTCACCTTCAAAGACCACAACAATGTATCTACCTCGTCTACTAGAAAAAGGATGGATAATGAGAACCTTCAAAACTAGGGACGCAAAGCTTGTTCTCTCTAGGCTGGAATACTGCTGTACACTAATTGCCCCCTTCAAGGCAGACACAATTGCTGACCTGGAGAATGTACAGAGAACTTTCACAGCACGCGTAAGTACGATAAAACACCTAAATTACTGGGAATGGTTGAAGACCCTTGATTTGTATTTGTGCATTGTTCCAGTCACAGTATTGTGCCTTTTTGTTATTTAAGATAGACGAGTGTTGAGATTGCATGTAGAGACTGCTAGCAATGAATGTACTCTATGTACACTAAACAAACTTATAATTATATCCTCTTCAATGAGATTTTTTCCTACAAAAGATTATTTATTTAACTGTATGTTCAATAAATGTCATTCCTCCATTTGCTACTCTCTTTTGCCAATGAAAAAAGTGCACATTATTTCCTAGTATGTACATACTCAGTTGTTAAAAACATAAAAAAAATATAATTTAACATTTGATTGAAAATGTATTAAAGTTATAATATCAAATGCTGAAACTATAGAGTAAATTTTGGAGCAGATATCATCTTCCCACTGTTTAAACATTTTTACATAAATAAATATAAAAAAAACTTTAGTGTATTGTGTCCCAGCACACTTAATTTTACAAACTTATCTAAGATCAAGGTTGGTTGTGTAAATGACAAGGTGTCTAAAAAAAGACTTTAAACTTAGGAAAAAAACAAATGTTACTTTCCATTTACGTACAATTCTCCTAAACTAGGAATTTGATTTAAGAAGCAGTACGTAATACAAAGCAAAAACAATTGAAAACAGTGAATAAGAAAATAAAGATATCTCATACTTGTAACTCTCACAAAGTTAAACTTGCACAGTATTAATAATATAGACAAGTGTCTGATGACACAAAATAAAAAGTTATTTAAAAGAATTAAAAAGAACAAAAAATACTTGTCAGAAGGGAGAAGACTGAGTTAGCACTAATGGCAGAGAAATTTGACCAAAGTCCTTTTCTAAAGGTTTATGTCTTCCATCACTGAGTTAATGGTGGTCATAACATTACACATAGGGAAGACAAATCACTTAAGTCACACTTTGTACCTACCATCAATGAGCTCTTAAGTTGTCCACAACATGACACATAGTTAAGACACACTGAATGCTATATTGTAACCTTGTTGACAAAGAATCACTTAAGTCACACTAATACACTTTACATGTTGATAATTATCCAACTAGTCAATTATTGATACGACTCTTTAGGTAGAGTATACTTATAATTTTGTAAATAACACATGACAAAATACATGCTGAGGCTAAACCTACCTGAACATCATTTAAATAAAACAAAAATGGTAAAACATTGAAGAAGCAAATGATTACCAGCATAAAACTTTCATAACAGTTCAGTAGTGTACTATCCTACAGATATTGTTGTTACATAATATGTATACAGTTACAGTAGGAGTGTACACTTACCATAAACTGGTCTTGACAGTAATGCCTGCAAGTTATACATCACATAATTCATTAGAGTATACTGTATAGAAATAAATAACTAAATGTAACTAAATAATATATACCTACATATATAGTGGTCCCTCGAGTTACAATGTTAATCCATTCCAGAAGACGTATTGTACCTCAAAACTATCATAACTCAAACCCCAAAATACATGGGTTTATGGTAATTTATTCCAAGACCCCAGAAGTGCAATTTTTACTGTACCATGGATGTGCACACTCAAAAATAATTTGCAAGCACTGTATCTCCCTTCATCTGTTTCTCTCTTATTCACAATAACAACAGTCTTTCCATCTGCATGATAATTACTTCACCTTTTTTCACTATCTTAGATTCATCAGCCACCTTATTACTCTTTATAATTTCTTTCTGTTTGATAATAGCAGAGATGTTTGATTCTGAAAAGCCATACTGAAGCACCAATGCATTAATTCTAACTGTATTTTTTCACAATTTCTTGCTTGATCGTCAGAGAAATTCCCTATTTACTGTGCACTTTAGGGGCCATGGTGATTTGGTGACAAAAGATGGTGTAATTAATTAAATCACAAATGCATATCATACCTCAAATTTCCCATCACAACTCAAAACTCGATTCCTTTATGAGGGTAAATAGTGCAGGGGTTGACTCAGCCCCTGCTCTCTCTCTCTCAGAGAGAGAGAGAGAGAGAGAGAGAGAGAGAGAGAAACTCTCTCACATTCATCATGAGGTAGTGTGTTAATGTTGGTATATTTAAGTGCACATGTAATATTAATATTTTAAAAAGAATCGGTTTATATCGGCTGTTTTTAACCTATACCGATATCGTAAAAATGACCGATACAGATACTTTGGTAAATGGCTGTGTTAAAAAATATATATATACAGATATAATATATACACACACAAAAATACATAAAGATGTATATACAGATGTATATACACACAGATGTATATACAGATGTATATACACACAGATGTATATTGAATGTATATATGAATATGCAGACATACAAGGTTTCCCTAGCAATCAATACAGCTACGAGAACATGTTCCTGCAAATATATGCAAGTGTTCATACAGATTATACTCGGTCAAGAATTTTCGATCACAATTTTCACATTTAAAATGATTATAGTTTGCTGTAATAGGTATTTCTGACACGAGATTTTCTTTTCTCTTTTTCTGCAAATATATATAGGGAAGAGTTCTGGCACATGATCCATTGTGACCTAATTTTTCTGCTATGTTATGGTGTGTTTGGCATTTGCTTTTCAATGGAACATGACAGTTACGATGACTCTTCATTGCTTGCCTCTTACATTTATGCTCATTATTGCAATAAAAGTTTTCTTCCTTCTTATAGCAGTCACCATACTGATGCAAGGAATGCTCACCATGTTTAGATGTAGTGGAGTGATTGGTATCTACACAGGTCTCCATACCAACACAAGACTTTTCTGCTGAATCATGGCAATATTCATTGTAAGATATAGAAGAGTGCTGGTAATGAATTTTGCTTCTACCAATTATGCTAGAATTTGGAATACTAACATCTTTCCATCCACTTAACTTTTGTTGATAACTAATATGCAAATTACTGTTTGAACTTTTCAATATCTGCCTTGTTTTACAATGCTTGATTGTTACCTCATCATGGATACAGCTAGATGCTTTTCTTTTAAGCCCATTTCCCCTCACACAATCATTACAATGTTGCTTATTTATACATAGAGCACTGTCTTGTTGATGATCTTGATTACTGTTATTGCCGTACTTGTGAGCTGAATCAAGACAACCATTATTAATTTTTAGTCTTTTTTTCTTGTTTCTGTCCCTTGTAATATGATCTACCTTTCCAGTGAATTGTTTCTTATTTTTATTATTTACATTATTGTTGTGTACAGCATGAGGGAGCTCTTTCTGGAAAGAGCGTTTATTTTCTCTCTGGGTAAACTGACAAGAAATCCTTACATCACAAGCATCAATAATTCTGTTATGATTATCACACTTAGAGTCATGTAAGTAGGTATTGCAGCAACAAACACTTGCACCATCACTATGGTTCCAAGATTTAATATCTCTGACATAATCATGAGAATTGTTATGAGCTCTGCTGGTATAATTTATGAGTCTGTCAAAAGACGATCTTTTAGGTTGGCATTTCTTCAAAGTTTTATGGTAAAAGAACCTCCTAGAACCTAAACCTTGGCCAAAGATAGCACCAGAACTTGTACTTAGATACTGGTATCTATTTGGATAAATACTTTGAGAGGAAGAACTGCTACCAGCACTAGGGTATAAAGAATTACAAGAGTTTGACTTATGAAAAGATGAACATTTGAGATTAAACCAGTTACCCACAGACCCGGCAGGTCTAAAACTGTTATCCAAGGACTTGCTGGCACAGATACTGAGTTCTGAAAATATACTCGAAAGATCAGCAATGGAAGGCATGTTTAAGGCAGTGGCACTGCTGGAGGACTCATGACTGACAGCATGATGGGAGGAACTATTATGGCTGACAGCATGATCTGAGGAACTGTTATGACTGACAGTATGATGGGAAGAACTGTTATGACTGACAGCATGATGGGAAGAACTGCTATGACTGACAGCATGATGTGAAGAACTGTTATGACTGACAGCATGATGTGAAGAACTGTTATGACTGACAGCATGATGGGAAGAACTGTTATGACTGACAGCATGATGGGAAGAACTGTTGTGACTGACAGCATGATGGGAAGAACTGTTATGACTGACAGCATGATGGGAAGAACTGTTATGACTGACAGCATGATGGGAAGAATTGTTATGACTGACAGCATGATGGGAAGAACTGTTATGACTGACAGCACGATCTGAGAGCCTGTTAAAGTTTGGAATAGGAAGTGAAAACTTGTTGGGAGTGAGTGTACAGAATGAAGACACACTGCAATTAGGACTCTGAACTGAGGAAACTGTGATATTAGCTGTCAGGTTGACACACTTTGGGAGCCTCCTGGTATTACCTGCTGATACTGAAACTTGAATGGGACTCTCACAGTGATCAGCGGGAATGCTGAGTCTATTACACTGATGATGAGGAATGCTGAGCCTATTACACTGATCAGGAGTCATGCTTGAACAGTTACAGTATTCATGAATCATACTGGGATTGTTACAGTGATCAGGAGTCATGCTAGGATTGTTACAGTGATCAGGAGTCATGCTAGGATTGTTACAGTGATCAGGAGTCATGCTAGGATTGTTACAGTGACCAGGAGGCATGCTAGGATTGTTACAGTGATCAGGAGGCCTGCTGGGATTGTTAGAGTAATCAAACCTACTGGGACTATGAAAGTAATCAGACCTGTTGGAACTGGAACAGTGATCAGACTTGCCTGGACTGGTACAGTGATCAGACCTGCCTGGACTGGTACAGTGATCAGACTTGCCTGGACTGGTACAGTGATCAGACCTGCCTGGACTGGTACAGTGATCAGACCTGCCTGGACTAGTGCAGTGATCAGACCTGCCTGGACTGGTACAGTGATCAGACCTGGTTGGACTGGTACAGTGATCAGACCTGCCTGGACTGGTACAGTGATCAGACCTGCCTGGACTGGTACAGTGATCAGACCTGCCTGGACTAGTGCAGTGATCAAACCTGCCTGGACTGGTACAGTGATCCGACTTGCCTGGACTGGTACAGTGATCAGACTTGCCTGGACTGGTACAGTGATCAGACTTGCCTGGACTGGTACAGTGATCAGACTTGCCTGGACTGGTACAGTGATCAGACTTGCCTGGACTGGTACAGTGATCAGACTTGCCTGGACTGGTACAGTGATCAGACTTGCCTGGACTGGTACAGTGATCAGACTTGCCTGGACTGGTACAGTGATCAGACTTGCCTGGACTAGTGCAGTGATCAAACCTGCCTGGACTGGTACAGTGATCCGACTTGCCTGGACTGGTACAGTGATCAGACCTGCCTGGACTGGTACAGTGATCAGACCTGCCTGGACTGGTACAGTGATCAGACTTGCCTGGACTGATACAGTGATCCGACTTGCCTGGACTGATACAGTGATCAGACTTGCCTGGACTGATACAGTGATCAGACTTGCCTGGACTGATACAGTGATCAGACTTGCCTGGACTGGTACAGTGATCAGACCTGCCTGGACTGGTACAGTGATCAGACCTGCCTGGACTGGTACAGTGATCAGACTTGCCTGGACTGATACAGTGATCAGACTTGCCTGGACTGGTACAGTGATCAGACCTGCCTGGACTGGTACAGTGATCAGACCTGCCTGGACTGGTACAGTGATCAGACTTGCCTGGACTGGTACAGTGATCAGACCTGCCTGGACTGGTACAGTGATCAGACTTGCCTGGACTGGTACAATGATCAGACCTGCCTGGACTAGTGCAGTGATCAAACCTGCCTGGACTGGTGCAGTGATCAAACCTGCCTGGATTGGTACAGTGATCAGACTTGCCTGGACTGGTACAGTGATCAGACCTGCCTGGATTGGTACAGTGATCAGACCTGCCTGGACTGGTACAGTGATCAGACTTGCCTGGACTGGTACAGTGATCAGACCTGCATGGACTGGTACAGTGATCAGACTTGCCTGGACTGGTACAATGATCAGACCTGCCTGGACTAGTGCAGTGATCAAACTTGCCTGGACTGGTGCAGTGATCAAACCTGCCTGGACTGGTACAGTGATCAGACTTGCCTGGACTGGTACAGTGATCAGACCTGCCTGAACTGGTACAGTGATCAGACTTGCCTGGACTGGTACAGTGATCAGACCTGCCTGGACTCTTACAGTGATCAGGAAGCATGATGGCACTCTCACAGTGATTAGAAACAGTCTTATCTTCAAACAATCTGCGAGAACTAATACTGTGCTCAGTGATCTTGTCCTCGTGAGTACCAGAGTCATGGGACCTAGTAACACTGTCACCCTCTTCAGGTGATTTGAGAGAACTGATATGATCATAACAATACTTTTTATGACAGACATTAGAGATATTCCTAAGACAGGCTGATTCAGGCACACTAAGATTGAATTTGACACTGCAGTGCTCTGCAGCAGCATCATTTTGAACAAATGTCTTTGATTTCATTAAATGATTCTTACTGCTATTCACTTTTTGTAATGTTGTACTGAGTCTAGTATCATGTTTTTTTTTCAAGTTACTTTGGTTGCTAAACGTTTCTTTAGTGGATTTTTTGTCATGCTTCTCAGCATTTTTCTTGGTGGTCTGCTGGCATCTGCATTGGTGTTGAAGGAAATATTTCCGAGTGCTGAACAATATCTTGCATCCACTGCACCATCGCTGAAGGTTCCATTCTATGCAAATGAAAAAAGTTATAAAGTACATTACAGTATATTCATTCATGAACTAACAAAGTTATATCCTGAAATTTTACTGTATGTATTATTACGTTAAAAGACATTTCAACTGCCTCCAAGCATACATAAGGGGGATTACCAATAGACCCCTGCTTGTCTTCAAGAAGGTGCTGGAGAGGCACCTAAAGTCAGTACTTGACTAGCCAGGCTGTGGTTTATACATCAGTTTGTATGCGGCCAACATTAACAGCCTGGTTGATCAGACCCTGATCCAACACGAGGCCTGGTCTCAGACCAGGCCATGGGGGTGTTGACCCCTAAAACCCTCTCCAGGTATACTACCACTGCATATTCTAATTTCCATCTAGTGTATATTGCAAACTGCTTTTTTTGCCAGCATTTCTCTATCCATATACAGTGGTACCTCGAGTTACGATATTTTTTCGTTTGAGAATGCTGTTCAAGTGCCATTACCAAACTAATTTATCCCCATAAGGAATAATGTAAAATAGACTAGTCCTTTTACACCCCCAAAAATATACTTACAAAAGCATTTAAAAAAATAAACTTACATAAAAGGGCGATTTTGGGGACCATCGTAACTCGAGATACCACTGTATCTAAATGGTGTTTAAAAATCTGCTCAGAGAGCATAGGAGTTTCTCCTTCTTCTTTCAACAAAACAGCCGTGTCCCACCGAAGCAGCATGGCCCAAAAAGAAAAACAAAAGTTTCTCTTTTTAACTTTAGTAATGTATACAGGAGAAGGGGTTACTAGCCCCTTGCTCCCGGCATAGTTGCTTCTTATGACACGCATGGCTTAAGGAGGAAGAATTCTGTTCCACTTCTCCATGGAGATAAGAGGAAATAAACAAGAGCAAGAACTAGTAAGAAAATATAAGAAAACCCAGAGGGGTGTGTATATATATGCTTGTACATGCATGTGTAGTGTGACCTAAGTGTAAGAAGAGGTAGCAAGACATACCTGAAATCCTGCATGTTTATGAGACAGAAAAAAAGACACCAGCAATCCTGTCATCATGTAAAACAATTACAGGTTTGCATTTTATGCTCACTTGGGAGGGCGGTAGTACCTCCCTGGGTAGTTGCTGTCTACCAACCTACTACATACCTAGGATAGGATTTTCAATTATTTATGTACAGTTATATCATTTTAGTGATGACAATTTTTTGTCAATGATGATGTCTAGGTCCCTTTCATTTCTGGTGCCTTTAGTGCCTTTTCTGGTTCCTTTAGTGTATATTATTTGGCAATATCAGGTGCTAATGCAGGTGCTAAAGTGTTATCTAATTAAGTTTAGTTTACTATACAGTGGACCCCCGAGTTTCGTAAAAACTTCACTCCTGAAGTCTGCTCAAGTGCCATTACCGAACGAATTTACTCCCTTAAGGAAAAATTTCACGTAGGTTAGTCTATTTCAGACCCCCAAAAATACACTTCCACAAGAACTTACAAAATTATACTTACATAATTGCACGATTTCCGGGGTATTCGTTAACCGAGGGTCCACTGTACCTGGAGAGAGTTTCAGGAGTCAATGCCTCTGCGGCCCAGTTTGTGACCAGGCCTCATGGTGGATCAGGGCCTGATCAACCAGGCTGTTACTGTTAGCCGCACGCAACCTGACGTACAAACCACAGCCAGGCTGGTCAGGTACTGACTTCAGGTGTCTGTCCAGTGCCTGCTTGAAGACAGCCAGGGGTCTATTGGTAATCCCTTTTATGTATGCTGGGAGGCGGTTGAACAGTCTTTGGCCCCTGACACTTATTGTGTTGTCTCTTATCATGCTAGTGGCACCCCTGGTTTTCACTGGGGGGATGTTGCATCATCTGCCGAGTCTCTTGCTTTCATAGGGAGTGATACACACACAACCCGCACATAGAAGAGAGGAGCTTACGACGACGTTTTGGTCCGACTTGGACCATTTACAAAGTCACACTAACACACAGAACAGGTAGAAGGGGTATTTATAGGCAGCAGACAGGGGAGGGCACAAGAGAGTGGTGGAGTAATAGGGAAAGTAGTAGTGGTAGTGGAAGTAGTAGTAGTGGAGTCAGTCATATTCTGTGAGAGAGGAGCACTGCAATACAGCTGGCGGCCCACATAGGGTAAGGACAAGAACACAGAGGGGGAAAAAATGTTGAAAATAAAATAAAGAAGGACAAATACAAGGACAAATACAGAGGAGAAAGAAAGAGAAGGGGGAAGAGATAGAAGGGGAAGGAATCAGGCTAAGTCATGGGTGTTCTGAAATTTCGAGCTTTTAACAATGTAATGGGAGAGGAAAGCATCTACAGAGACAAAGCCAGGGCTAAGATTCATACAGGGAAAGTTGTGTATAAGGGAGGATTCAACCAGATGGCGACTGTGAAAGTTGGACGTAGGGTAGACAGTTTTAGCAGAAAAACAATCAATAGGATGACTGTGATCTCTGACATGACAGAAAAGAGCATTATTAGTGTCGGCACGCCTAACACTATTTTTGTGCTCCCTAAGTCTGTCAGAAAGAGATCGGCCAGTTTCTCCAAAGTACAGTGGACCCTCGGTTAACGAAAGGTTAACCGAAATAGAGTAGACACCAGGAGAATCTATAGAGGGAGGGGAGGTATGAACTAGATTAGTGCGAAGAGTGTTAGTCTGGCGAAAGGTATGAATCTTAGCCCTGGCTTTGTCTCTGTAGATGCTTTCCTCTCCCATTACATTGTTAAATGCTCCAAACTTCAGAACACCCATGACTTAACCCGATTCCTTCCCCTTCTATCTCTTCCCCCTTCTCCTCTGTATTTCTCCTTGTATTTGTCCTTCTTTATTTTATTTTCAACATTTTTTCCCCCTCTGTGTTCTTGTCCTTACCCTATGCGGGCCGCCAGCTGTATTGCAGTGCTCCTCTCTCCCAGAATATGACTGACTCCACTACTACTACTTCCACTAATACTACTACTTCCCCTATTACTCCACCACTCTCTTGTGCCCTCCCCTGTCTGCTGCCTATAAATACCCCTTCTACCTTAGCTGCTGGGTTAAGCCCTGGCTCTATTTCTACGACTAAGAAGACTCCTCTCCAGCGCTATTCTTCGTCTGTACCGTCTTCCCTGCTCATCCCATTGGGATCTTACCTGAACTTATTCATTCATTCATTCATGTTCTGTGTGTTAGTGTGACTTTGTAAATGGTCCAAGTCAGACCGAAACGTCGTCGTAAGCTCCTCTCTTTTATGTGCGGGTTGTGTGTGTATTGTTCCTGTCACGGTATTGTGCCTTTTTTGTTATTTATAGGGAGTGATTTTCGTGTGCAAGTTTGGTACTAATCCCTCTAGGATTTTCAAAGTGTATATAATCATGTATCTCTCCTGCCTGCATTCTAGGGAATATAAATTGAGAAACTTCAAGCATTCCCAGTAATTGAGATGTTTTATCGCAGTTGTGTGTGCCATGAAGGTTCTCTGTACATTTTCTAGGTCAGCAATTTCACCTGCTTTGAAAGGTGCTGCTAGTGTGCAGCAATATTCCAGCCTAGATAGAACAAGCAACCTGAAGAGTGTCATCATGGGCTTGGCATCCCTAGTTTTGAAGGATCACAGTATCCATCCTGTCATTTTTCTAGCAGATGTGATTGATACAATGTTGTGATCTTTGAAAGTGAGATCCTCTGACATTATCACTCTCAGGTCTTTTACATTAGTTTTTCGTTCTATTGTGTGGTTGGAATTTGTTTCATACTCCGATATAATTTTAATTTCCTCACGTTTTCCATATCGGAGTAATTGTAATTTCTCACCATTGAACTTCATACTCAGTAACTCATTCTTTTGTACTTTAAATAATAGTCTCAATCCATATATTTATCCTTGATAGTAGTTATTAGAAATTGCTTTTCAATTTATTATTTTTTACAGCTTATCCTTTAGTTACTTTTATCTGATACATAACTACATTCCCTATTACTCTTATGAATGCAAATACTGATGCAAATATTGAACAGTACAAATAATTCTAACAATAATTGCCATTACTACACTGCCAGTCAGGCTAAAGCCGTGCTCAGTGCCAACAAGAACATAACAGTATTCAATTACAATATCAGATAATTACGTAAACTATGATGACCTTACGCTTCTGGCTTTTGGCATGTACACCTCATATCATCTCATAACCCATTGTAATTCTTTGCATCATGTCCAAATAAACTATTATTATTATTATTATTAATTCTCTAAATGTTAACATATCCTGTATCATTCTCACTGAAACCTGGCTCAATTATTATTATTATAATCAAATAGAAGCGCTAAACCACAGGGGTTATACAGCGCTGCAGGTTATTGTAGGATGCAGGGAGAGTGGGTTGTAAGAGGGAGATGGACGATTAGTAGGGTATGGAGTGCAAGATGACGGTGGATAGTGCAGGGGTGGAGGGTAGCAAGAGATCGAGGTAGAAGGGACTGAGGGAGGTGCTAGAGGTATAATCTTCAGAGTTTGTGTAGTAAGTCAGTTTCTGTCAAAAAGTCAATGAGAGAGTCAGGATTAAAGGAGGGTCCATCTGCAAGAAGGGAAGGTAAAGAAAGGGCCGTAGAGCGAAGACGTCGTTGGAGGTAAATTCTGCGTGCTCGTTGATAGAGTGGGCAGTCCAACAGAATATGTCGAACAGACACTGGAACCTGACAATGCTCACAGAGAGGGGCAGGGAGCCTCTCCATGAGATACCCGTGAGTAAGACGAGTGTGGCCGATGCGAAGACGGGAGAGAGTAGTCTCCCAACCTCGACATTGGTGACAAGAAGAAGGCCAGAAACTTATAACCGGTTTAATAGAATGAAGTTTGTTATTCAGCAGGTCAGACCAGCGTTGTTGCCAACGGGTGCGAAGGTGGGTAACAATGACCGCAAAATAGTCCGTGAAAGGAACACCTCTATATGAAACTGGAAGGTCATGTACTGCTGACCGCGCAGCAGTGTCTGCCTGTTCATTGCCCTGTACGTCAACATGACCAGGGACCCAACAAAA
>WNWK01008033.1:0-88095 GCA_009830355.1 Cherax destructor | reverse complement strand
CAACATCCCGAAATTAAAACACCCCACTTTGACGGTTTTTTCTTTTTTTTTTTTGTAAATCTATACGGGAAAAAGGGGGTTATAATTTTTCCCCGACATTTTAGTTGCTTTTACAACATGCATGGCTTATGGAGGAAAGATTTTTTTCCCATTTCCCCCATGGATGTTAAGTACTAAGTATTTAGTTTTGGAATAGGTGGTTTTAAAAAGGGTCTTGAATTGATGTACAGACAGGGTTCCTTTGGTATTCACTGGTAATGAATTTAAAATTTTTTGGGGCCCTTTATTTTTTGGGGTTTACCTGGAGAGGGTTTGGGGCCCGCCCCAGCGTCTGAGACCAGGCCTATGGGGGATAAGGTCTGATCAACCAGGCTGTTACTGCTACCCCCCAAACACATAAACCCAAACCCCCGGTTGGGGGGTATGACTTTAATGCCTGTTCAGTGCCTTCTTGAAGACAGCCAGAGGTCTTGGTAATCCCTAATGTATGCGGGAAAGTTGAACAGTCTTGGGCCCTGGACACTTTGGGTTGTCTCTCAGTGTACCGTGGTGCCCCTGTTTTTCATGGGGGGAATGTTGCATCTCCTGCCAGTTTTTTTGCTTTCATAGGGGGGATTTTCGTGTGCAGGGTTGGTATCAGTCCCTCCAGGACTTTCCAAGTGTATTTATCATGTATTTCCCCGCCCATTCCAGGGAATACAGATCATGGCCCTTTCCCTGTTCCCAGTAATTTAGATGCTTTTTGTCTTAAGTGTGCTGTGAAAGTTCTTTGTCACTCCCCAGGTCTGCAATCCCCCTTGAAGGGGGGCCGTTAAATTGTACAGCAGATTCCAGCCCAGAAGCAAGTGATTTGAAAGTGTCATCATGGGCATGTCATCCCTTGTTATGAAGGTTCTCATTATCCATCCTATCATTTTCCTAGCTGATGAGGTAGGACATTGTTGTGGTCTTTAAGGCGAGATCCTTTGACATTATCACTCCCAAGTCCTTCACATTTCTTTTTCGCTCTATTGTATGGTTAGAATTTGTCGTATACCTTGATACATTTTTTTTTCCTCAAGTTTTCCATATCTGAGTACAGTGGTACCTCGAGTTACGATGGTCCCAAAATCGCCCTTTATGTAAGTTTATTTTTAAATGCTTTTGTAAGTATATTTTTGGGGGTGTAAAAGGACTAGTCTATTTTACGTTATTCCTTATGGGGATAAATTCGTTTGGTAATGGCACTTGAACAGCATTCTCGAACGAAAAAATATCGTAACTCGAGGTACCACTGTAGTTGAAATTTCTCCTTGTTGAACTTCATATTGTTTTGAGTGGCCCATTTGAAGATTTGGTTGATGTCCGCTTGAGTTTTGCAGTGTCTTCAATGGAGGTCACTGCCATGGCATCGGTTGTCATCCGCAAAGGAAGACAGAGCTATGGCTTACATCTCTGTCTATGTCAGAAATGAGGATGAGGAATAGAATGGGAGCAAGTACTGTGCCTTGTGGAACAGAGCTTTTCACTGTGTCTGCCTGGGACTTTACTCTGTTTACAATTACTCTTTGTGTTCTATTTGTCAGGAAGTTATAGATCCATCTACCAACTTTTCCTGTTATTCCTTTATCACGCATTTTGTGTACTATTACGCCATGGTCACACTTGTCGAAAGCTTTTGCAAAGTCTGTGTATACTACATCTGTATTTTGTTTATCCTCAACAGCATCCAGGACTCTGTCATAGTGGTCCATTAGCTGGGACAGTCAGGAGCGACTTGCTCTAAACCCGTGTTGCCCTGGGTTGTGTAATTGATGGGTATCTAGGTTGGCGATCTTGCTTCTTAGAACCCTCTCAAAGATGTTTATGATATGGGATGTTAGTGCTATCAGTCTGTAGTTCTTTGCAATTGCTTTACTGCCACCCTTGTGGAGTGGGGCTATGTCTGTTGTTTTTAGTGTGTGTGGGATGACCCCTGTGTCCATGCTTCCTCTACATAGAATGCTGAAGGCACGTGATAGGGGCTTCTTGCAATTTTTTATGAACACGGAGTTCCATGAGTCTGGGCCTGGGACAGAGTTCATAGGCATGTCATTTATTGCCTTTTCAAAGCCTTGTGGAGTTAGAATAATATCCAAGATTTTTGAGATGACCAAATTTTGCATTTCGTTCATAAAAAATTCATTTGGATTGTCGACCCTTAGTCTGGGCAGCGGCTCGCTGAGCACTGAGTCGTATTGGGACTTTAATATCTCACTCATTTCTTGGCTGTCATCTGTGTATGTTGCATCCCGCCTAAGCAGAGGCCCAATACTTGATGTTGTTTTTCCTTAGATTTGGCATAAGAGAAGTATTTTTTTTTTTTTTTCAATTTCCTTTATGGCTTTTAGTTCTTCCTGTGATTCTTGTCTCCTGTAAGGTTCGATATTTGCAATTTCATTGACTAGTGCCTCTCTACATATTTCAGATATATTGGCCCCTCTCATCAGCTCTGTGACTCTTCACCTTCGTCTGTATAGGGAGCGTCTGTCTCTTTCTAGTTTACTTCTTCTCTTTCTTTTTCTTAATGGAATGTGTCTTGAGCAGATCTCAAGAACCACAGAGTTAATTTTTTCTAGGCAACTGTTTGGATCCGTGTTGTTTAGGATATCTTCCCAGCATGTTTCATTTAGGACATGGGTAACTTGATCCCATTGTATGTTTTTGTTATTAACCCTTAAACTGTCCACATGTAGATATACGTTCACCTGCGTACTGCTCCAAATATTTTGAAAAAAAAAAAAAATGAAGAGTGCATTTTTATAAACAGGATAGGCTAAAAAAAATTTTTTTAGGGCCAGTACTTACCGAGATATAACCCCGCTAATTTGGTGCCGTTATGCTCACCTGACGGCAACATCAAGTCCTGTCGCTTGCAGAAGTATTGCCGATATACTTTTTTTTCTAGTTTTTATTTTAATTTATATAATTTTTATGTTCTGATAATTACAATTTACAATAGTTCTTGTGGTTTCATAGCCAATCTTTGTTCTAACACTAATATTATGTACTGAAATAGTACTCAAATAGTCACAATCACACCAACAGGTGAACATTTTCACCTACCTTGGTCATTTACTATTGTCTATAAATATATACGATGTATTTATAGGTCCCAGCAATGTTTTAGACATCCAGGAGTATATATGAAACTCCTTGAATAATGGTGTGTTGACAAGTGTCAGATAACTCTTGACAGCCCAGTGACATTTGATAAATGTCAGCAGTGCTGGAGGGAACCCTCCCTTTTTCAATGTCTCTCTGTCTATCTGTATCTGTCTGTCTATCTGTATCTGTCTATCTGTCTGTATCTGTCTGTTTGTCTAGCTCTGCTTATTTCTGTCTAACTCTGCTTATCTGTCTTTCTGTCTGCCTGTGTGTGTGTCTTTCCGTCTGCTTGTCTCAGTTTCAGAGTGCGGCTCGTAAGCCAACAGGTATTATATACGATGCAGAAGTGACGATGCGTATTACTTGTCAGTCATGCTTATTATGCCTTATATCTACAAGCATTGTATAGCACTTTGCCTGGAATTTTTGGGTTATCCTAGGTATAATTTACATTATGTATAATAATTGTACTTATGTGTACATGTGAGAGAGAGAGAGAGAGATAGGACATCTAGATATAGACAGACAAAGATATAGACAGACAAAGATATAGACAGACAAAGATATAGACAGACAGACAGACAGAGTTATAGACATAGAGAGACAGCCAAAGCCAGCCAGCCTGCCGAATACATAAGAACATAAGAAAGAAGGAACACTGCAGCAATCCTACTGGCCCATGCAAGGCATGTCCATGTCACCCCCCAGCTTAGACCAATGACCCACCTAGTCAGGTCACATCCTCTGAAGGAAGGAACACGGCATCAGACCTAGTAGCACAAGGTAGTCAGGTCCAACTCACACCCACCCACAGCCACTCATGTATTTATCTAACCTATTTTTACTTTCCTCTTATAAGGGGAGGGTTAATGCGACATTACATCAGTGAATCCCTGGTGTTTGCCACAGTATTTGCTCTAGCTGGCACTCAATTGAACTGGTGCTCCCACAAGCTACTAAGTGGTCCCAGATTTTTTAATACTGCGCACACTGAGGGCGCAGACCCATTCTCTCATGTCTAGGCAACTCAGGCCTATCGCACTAAATTTGAAGGAATGAAAAATAAAACGTAGATCTACGTTCGGAGCAGTACGCACGTGAACGTATATCTACGTGTGGACAGTTTAAGGGTTAAAATTGAATTTTGTGAAGAGACCTTCCAGACTGATCACATTTTGCTGGTCAGGAGCCCTGTGCATACATGTCTGTACCTCTTATTATGTTGTGATCTGAGTGTATTGTCTTTGATACGGTTATATTCCATATCAGATCGTCTTTGTTAGTGAAGATGAGGTCCAGTGTATTTTCTAGTCTTGTAGGCTGGTTTAAGGTGAATTTGGTGCAGAGATTTAATAGTTCATGTGTGTGTGTGAATTTTCATCTGTGCTGCCTCCTGGGGTGATCTCTGCTAAAGCATTGTTTGCTATACTCCTCCATTTTAGCTGTCTCAAGTTGAAATCTAGTAGTAAGATGTTTGGGGCAGGAGTTGGGAGATTTTTCACACAGTGGTCAATTTTCAAAAACTGCTCCTGGAATTGCTGGGAAGTTGCATCTGGAGGCTTGTATACCACAACAATGACAAGGTTTTGGTTTTCAATCTTTATTGCCAAAACTTCAACTACATCATTTGAGGTGTTTAGTGGTTCTGAGCAAATGAGCGATTCATGACATACAGGCCATCCCCCCCTTGTTGCCTGTTTAGTCTGTCGCATCTGAATAGGTTATAATTTGGGATCCATATTTCATTGTCATAATGATCTTTTATGTGGGTCTCTGTGAATGCCGCAAACATTGCATTTGACTCCATGAGCAGTCCCTTGATGTAAGAAATTTTGTTGTTTTTTGATGCCTTTAGACCCTGTATATTTGCAACTATGTACAAATGTCGTTATATTGGTGGAATTTAGGTGGGTTTTATTTGTTGGCTCAAATATCTGTTGTTCTGGAGTGGAGGCTAGTGTCCATGCCTCTGCTCCAGAAGTTTTTTCAGTTGGTATAGGATTATTGTCATTTCTTGCCAGTCTTTTTTCCCTCCTGGCCCTAAAAAAACTCCGTCCCTGGAGGGGTTGTAGCTCCCCTCTTTTGTTTCCCATAGTCTGGCTGGTCTGTGTCTTCTTGTCCCCTTTAGATGATGTGCCTGGCAGTATGCATTGTAGCATTTTCTTTCATGAATTGATGAGTAACACATTTCTGGGTGAAATAAGTTACAGGAGGGGAAGTTGCACTCTCCTGTTGCCATGTAGGTGCAGCATTTTTTTGGGCGGTCAAAGGTGTATGTCCCACCTGTTTTACCAGATATACCGTGCCTGCAGATACCCAAGGCATAGTACAGTGGTACCTCGGTTAATGATGGCCCCCAAACTTGCCCTTTTATGCAAGTTTATTTTTTTAAATGCTTTTGTAAGTGTATTTTTGGGGGTCTAAAAGGACTAGTCTATTTTACATTATTCCTTATGGGGATAAATTCGTTTGGTAATGGCACTTGAACAGCATTCTGGAACGAAAAAATATCGTTAACCGAGGTACCACTGTATTTGCATAGATTGGATTTCCGTTTGCTAGGATTCATTGTAGCTGCGTTCACTGCTGGTGCATTGTTTTCTATTTCCTCCCTATCTATCCCCCCTGTATGGACATCAATGCTTCTACCAGGTTTTGCTGGTAATGTGTCGACACTGTTCCCTGAGGCATCATCCCCTTTGTTCCATCTCCAGCAGTATCGCTATTTTGTACCTCTGTGAATTGAATAGCGTTGTCTTTGTTTCATCACCAGGGCCTCAGGAGCACTGTCCTCCAGGACAACACTAGCACCCTCAGGAGCACTGTCCTCCAGGACAACACTAGCACCTTCAGGAGCGCTGTCGTTCAAGACAGCCCCGTCCAAACCACCAATCTTATTTTCCCAGCTGCCATACCAAGTTGACATGTCTTTCAAGAAGGATCTTTTATTGGTGTTCTTGTCTTTTAATATACATGTAGATGTAATTTTCTCATACAGGTTTATCTTGTTTGGGAAGACCTAAAAACATCTCTCTGAGTTTGTCAAGTGTGGTCACTGGCTGAAAATCCCTGCATATACCATGGGACCTTTGACCAAAGAGATTGCAAGCAATCCAGGCCTGTTTTCTTCCCTTACCCTTTCTACAGACTACACAGATCTTCATGGTGGTGGTCATCTTTCAACACTTGACAACTCTTTTAGCTAGCTAGTCTATAATTTCTTGAAGTATTTAGTTGTTTTTAACCCTTAAACTGTCCAAACGTATACAGTCAACCCTCCATTTTCGTGTATCTCCGTTATCGGTGATTTCAGTTTTCGGGCACTTTTTTCATGGAAATATTGCCTCCGTTTTTGGTGATTGGCTCCGTTTTTGTTCATGGTACGGAACCTGTCCAGTGCCCAGCTCACATACAAAGCCCACAAGTCCGCCTCCCACGCACATTCTCAGGCAGTGTAGCATTGTTTCTGGTTGAGTTAACATTATCCTGCGAGTTCATACAAAACATTTCTTAACAATCCATTGTTTTTGGCCCTTGATTATTGTGTGTGACTGCTAAATAAGCCACCATGGGCCCAAAGAAAGCTCTTAGTGCCAGTCCATTGGTAAAGAAAGTGAGGAACACCATAGAATTAAAGAAAGAAATTGTAGCAAAGTATCAAAGTGGAATTGATAAAGGCTATAGCACCAGCCAGCGATAAAGTGTGGTATTAACATTGTAGCAAGTAAGTTAAGCGAATAAGCGATAGAAAAATGACGACACGAAACTTAACTCCTCCAATGTTGTTCGAGGAATATAGGGGCATGGAGAACAGAGCCGTCCTCTGCCACCATCTCCTCCAAGGTAAGTGTAAATATTTCTTATTTATAAATTACATACATTGTGTGAATAGTGGTGGTGGCTTTGCTGGAAGGCCCACCACCACCACTGTATGTACTGCTTATGGTCAGTGGCCCTTATACCCCAACAACAATAACACTATCGCCACTCCTCTCATACATAATGACATATTTTATTCATTCTAGAGTATATATCATGTTTCTATGTTATTAATATTGTTTATTATGTCATATTAGATGAATTGTGATAGATAAGTAAGCCATAGAGCTGATAGTGTCACAATGAATCATTTTGTCTTGCCTCCTAACAATAAACTCGCCTCCCTCTCTCCTCCTCTCCAACTTCCAAACACCAACAAGAGTCATCAATAAAGGTAAGTGTGATGTTAAATGTTCATTTATACAGTGGTACCTCGGTTAACGATATTTTTTCGTTCCAGAATGCTGTTCAAGTGCCATTACCAAACGAATTTATCCCCATAAGGAATGATGTAAAATAGACTAGTCCTTTTAGACCCCCAAAAACACACTTACAAAAGCATTTAAAAAATAAACTTACATAAAAGGGCGAGTTTGGGGACCATCGTTAACCGAGGTACCACTGTACATGTTATTAGTGCATTATATTTATTTGTCATTCTTTTCTGTACGTAAATCTATATTTAATCTCTAAAAAATTATTTTGTGTTAATACTCCTGGTTGTCTGAAACGGATTAATTGAATTTACATTATGTATTTCTTATGGAGAAAATGGCTTCAGTTTTCGTTGATTTCAGTTTTAGTCGATCCCTCTGGAACGGATTAAACACGAAAACGGAGGGTTGAATGTATATACATTTACACTTGTACTGCTCCGAACGTAGATCTACGTTTTATTTTTCATTCCTTCAAATTTGGCACAATAGGCCTGAGTCGCCTAGACATGAGAGAATGGGTCTGTGCACTCAGTGTGCGCAGTATTAAAAAACTCTGGGACCACTTAGTACCTTGTGGGAGCACCAGTTCAATTGAGCGCCAGCTAGAGCAAATTGCGTGGCAAACACCAGTGATTCACTGATGTCATGTCGCATTAACACTCCCTTTTCAAGAGGAAAGTAAAAATAGGTTAGATAAAAACACGAGTGGGTATGGGTGGGTGGGAGTTATACCTGACTAGCTTGTGTTACTAAGTCTGATGCCATGGTCCTTCCTTCAGAGGATGTGACCTGACTAGGTGGGTCATTTTTTCTAAGCTGGGGGGTGACATGGACCTGCCTTGCATGGGCCAGTAGGCCTGCTGCAGTGTTCTTTTTTTTTTTATGTTCTTATGTATTCGGCAGGCTGGCCGGCTGGCTGGCTGGCTTTGGCTCTGTCTGGCTGTTTATATCTCTGTCTATATCTATCTGTCCTATATCTCTCTCTCTCTCTTACATGTATACATAAGTACAGTTATTATACATAGTGTAAATTACCTAGGATAACCCAAAAAGTCCAGGCAAAGTCCTATACTGTGCCTGTAGATATAAGACATAAATAAGAATGACGCAATATGCATTTTTACTTGCTCAAGAATCAGGGAGCGGCTGGTAAACCAACAGTTTTACGACGCTCCCTGAGACAGAGACAAGCAGACGGAAAGACAGACACACAGGCAGACAGAAAGACAGATGAGCAGAACTAGACAGACAGATAAGCAGCACTAGACAGACAGACAGTGGAAACAAAGCAAAGGTTCCCTGCGCACATTCATTCATCAATGTCATTGGGCTGTCAATGTTATCTGACACTTGTCATAACACCATTCTTCAAGGAGTTTCATATTATACTCCAGGCACACATAGGCAGGCAGACAGAAATACAGACAAGCAGAGCTAGACAGACAGATACAGACAGTGAAAACAAAGCGAGGGTTCCCTGCACACATTCATTCATCAATGTCACTGCCTTATCAGTAGTTATCTGGCAATTGTCATAACACCATTCTTCAAGGAGTTTCATATGTATACTCCAGGATGTCTTAAAACATTGCTGGGACCTATAAATAGTACTTTGTATATATTTATAGACAATAGTAAATGACCAAGGCAGGTGAAAATGTTCACCTGTTGGTGTGATTGTGACTATTTAAGTACTACAGTGGACCCTTGAAAATCGTCTCCTTTGAAGATCGGCGAATTTGAAAATAGGCTACTTTTTTCGGCAAAATATTGACTTGATATTCGTCCATTGGCTTAAAAGCTCCTAGTGCCAGCTCTTTGCTAAAGAAGGCGAGAAACACGATAGAATTCAAGAAAGAACACACAAGACAGGGTACTTCCCCACACCAGGCAGGGTACTTCCCCACACCAGGCAGGGTACTTCCCCACACCAGGCAGGGTACTTCCCCACACCAGGCAGGGTACTTCCCACACCAGGCAGGGTCTTCCACACCAGGCAGGGTACTTCCCACACCAGGCAGGGTACTTCCCACACCCGGCAGGGTACTTCCCACACCCGGCAGGGTATTCCCACACCCGGCAGGGTACTTCCCACACCGGCAGGGTACTTCCCCACACCAGGCAGGGTACTTCCCCACACTAGGCAGGGTACTTCCCCACACCAGGCAGGGTCATCCCCACACCAGGCAGGGTACTTCCCCACACCAGGCAGTGTACTTCCCCACACCAGGCAGTGTACTTCCCACACCAGGCAGGGTACTTCCCCACACCAGGCAGGGTACTTCCCCACACCAGGCAGGGTACTTCCCCACACCAGGCAGGGTACTTCCCCACACCAGGCAGGGTACTTCCCCACACCAGGCAGGGTACTTCCCCACACCAGGCAGGGTACTTCCCCACACCAGGCAGGGTACTTCCCACACCAGGCAGGGTACTTCCCCACACCAGGCAGGGTACTTCCCACACCAGGCAGGGTACTTCCCACACCAGGCAGGGTCTTCCCCACACCAGGCAGGGTACTTCCCCACACCAGGCAGGGTACTTCCCCACACCAGGCAGGGTACTTCCCACACCAGGCAGGGTACTTCCCCACACCAGGCAGGGTACTTCCCACACCAGGCAGGGTACTTCCCCACACCAGGCAGGGTACTTCCCCACACCAGGCAGGGTACTTCCCACACCAGGCAGGGTACTTCCCCACACCAGGCAGGGTACTTCCCACACCAGGCAGGGTACTTCCCCACACCAGGCAGGGTACTTCCCCACACCAGGCAGGGTACTTCCCCACACCAGGCAGGGTACTTCCCACACCAGGCAGGGTACTTCCCCACACCAGGCAGGGTACTTCCCCACACCAGGCAGGGTACTTCCCCACACCAGGCAGGGTACTTCCCCACACCAGGCAGGGTACTTCCCCACACCAGGCAGGGTACTTCCCCACACCAGGCAGGGTACTTCCCCACACCAGGCAGGGTACTTCCCCACACCAGGCAGGGTACTTCCCCACACCAGGCAGGGTACTTCCCCACACCAGGCAGGGTACTTCCCCACACCAGGCAGGGTACTTCCCCACACCAGGCAGGGTCTTCCCCACACCAGGCAGGGTACTTCCCCACACCAGGCAGGGTACTTCCCCACACCAGGCAGGGTACTTCCCACACCAGGCAGGTACTTCCCCACACCAGGCAGGGTACTTCCCCACACCAGGCAGGGTATTTCCCCCACACCAGGCAGGGTACTTCCCCACACCAGGCAGGGTACTTCCCCACACAAATCAGGCAGGGTACTTCCCCACACAAATCAGCCAGGGTACTTCCCCACACCAGGCAGGGTACTTCCCCACATCAGGAAGGGTATTTCCCCACACAAATCAGCCAGGGTACTTCCCCACACCAAGCTCAAACAAATGTCTTATTTTAAGTTAAATGTTTTATTTTAGGTTGATATAGACATTTTCATTACTCCATCTATGATATTTTCTTCAAAATTATATAAGAAACATGTTACATATCATATAGCATATAAACATTGATACAATGTTTATATGCTATCAAGTGGTGAGTCAGGTGGAGAGTAAACATTATGTTTTCTCTGATGCAGCATTAGATAAAACTGTAAATCTGGCATCTGGTGCAGTAACCGCCCATCATACGCGTTTGTTTACAATTCTTGGCATGAGTTATTCATTACTTCTCCCTTTGTTTATGATGGCATCTAAAGGTAGTTGTTGGAAACGATTAAACTCAGTGAACATGGTAATAATATGGCTGTGTAGTGTAATAATATGGCTGTGTAGTGTAATAATATGGCTGTGTAGTGTAATAATATGGCTGTGTAGTGTAATAATATGGCTGTGCAGTGAAGCCCCGGGTGGGGGGGCTACATACGTGTACCTACGTCTACAGGCTACCTACACTGAATTCCTACAAATAAATACTACACACCTCTCTCCCTACATTAAGACTAACAAATATTTTAAAGTAAGTAATGAATGTACTGTGGCAGTAAAAGACAAAGAAGGGAAGTAACCCCAGAAAAGGACTTGGTACCTGAAGTCTATGGAAGGGAATTCCCCTTCAAAACAATAGTAACTCTTAAATCCTCTACCCTCCTCCTGTCTTCCACACATCAACAACTCTTCAATAAAGGTAAGTGTCAAGTTATTACTGTTTTATACGTCATGTCTCATTGTTTTCTGTGTAGATAAATGTACATTTTATGTAAAAAAATATTTTTTAAATACTTTTGGATGTCTGGAATGGATTAATTTGATTTACATTATTTCTTATGGGGAAAATGGTTTTGAAAGTCATCCATTTTGAAAATAGGCGGACTCTCAGGAACGGATTATGGACAATTTTCAAGGGCCCACTGTATTTCAGTACCTAATATTAGTGTTAGAACAAAGATTGGCTATGAAATCACAAGAACTAGTATTATAAATTGTAATTATCAGAATATAAAAATTATATAAATTAAAATAAAAACGAGAAAAAAAAGTATATCGGCAACACTTCTGCAAGCGGCAGGACTTGATGTTGCCGTCAGTTGAGCATCCAGCACCAACTTTGCGGGCTTATATCTCAGTAAGTACTGGCCCCCCCAAATTTTTTTTTTATCCTATAACATGTAGAAAAATGTGCTCTTCATTTTAAAAAACAAAAACAATTTTTTTTTTTCAAAATATTCGGAGCACTACGCGAGTGAACGTAGATCTACGTGTGGACAGTTTAAGGGTTAACAGTTTTTCTGATTTGGCTTATTTCCAACGAATCCATTTGAGACCGGTCCTTTGTTCATTTATTTCTTGAACGAATCCGGTTTGTGGCTCACTGTATATATTTTTTTTTTACTAATAACACCTTTAACGCTTTGACTGTCAGAGGCCTCATTCTGAAACTGTCATTCTGTCACAAAATTTTGGAAAAAAAACCTTATTAAATGATAGAGAATCTTTTCTCGATGGTAATGACACCAAAAGTACGAAATTTGATGGAAAACTTACAGAATTACGCTCTCGCGAAGTTAGCGATGTCGGTGATATATACGCATCGGCATTTTCGCCGACTTTGAGCTCTATTTTCGGCCAATTCCATTGTTGCAGTTGACCAAACTCATAGCTATTTCTTTAGAACTCCACTAATTTACCGATTTCAACTACCCAATAAAGTGGTCAGAAATTGGCAATTTGGCCAATTTCATGCAAAATAAAAAAGATGTCAATTTCAAAATAGGTTCCAGAATAAATAATGTAGACATTCCTAGCACTAAAATAAGATTTTCTCTGTTCATTAGTCACGTTTTTAGGCCCCTCTTATATTACTCTTGCTTTCTATTTTGATTTTTTATTCACACAAAAAATAGAAGATTTGCTGTTATGCAAACTACTGCATTATTGTAAAAATGGTATAAATAATATCAGTGCACTTGTGTAAGAATATTAGACTCACCAGTTGACATGTATTGGACGCATGGTGTGATTTGTGTACTCCTGAACATTGGCAAAAATCGAACATTTCCACTACTTTGAGCTCAATTTCAAGGTCATTTTCATCAAACTCATAGCTATTTCTTTAGAACTCCACTAATTTACCGATTTCAACTACCCAATAAAGTGGTCAGAAATTGGCAATTTGGCCAATTTCATGCAAAATAAAAAAGATGTCAATTTCAAAATAGGTTCCAGAATAAATAATGTAGACATTCCTAGCACTAAAATAAGATTTTCTCTGTTCATTAGTCACGTTTTTAGGCCCCTCTTATATTACTCTTGCTTTCTATTTTGATTTTTTATTCACACAAAAAATAGAAGATTTGCTGTTATGCAAACTACTGCATTATTGTAAAAATGGTATAAATAATATCAGTGCACTTGTGTAAGAATATTAGACTCACCAGTTGACATGTATTGGACGCATGGTGTGATTTGTGTACTCCTGAACATTGGCAAAAATCGAACATTTCCACTACTTTGAGCTCAATTTCAAGGTCATTTTCATCAAGAAACTAATCAAAATCATCTCTATTTCTGTAATATGTTTTCCATTCTATCAAATGGGACCACGAAAAAGGGAATACAACCATAAATACTATACGAAAATACAGGTCTCCCTCAACATTCGCGAGGGTTAGGGGATCAAGAGCCTCGCAAATGTTGAAACGCGAATGTTTGGTGCCCCAATATATTGTAGGGAAATATAATACAATACTGCTTCCTTAACCTATTGAACCACGAACAATCATAAAACACATGAAAACATCATAAAATAATGTACAGTAGGCCTTCATTTAGCACGGTAGTTACGGTCCTGAAAACATCGTGTTAGGTAAAATCGTGTTAGATAATTAGAAGAACTTATGGGAAAAATAGGGTTATGTTCCTGGGAGTCCCCAAAAAGCCAAACAAGTTTTTTTAGACCAACAGATCCTGCAAAAATTGAAGGCGAATGTGAAATTGTAGTTCATTGTCGTGATATATTACTGCTTAAGAATACAAATGCAATAGAAATAATAGTATTTCTTACCTTAAATTGTGGATGATTGTAAAGAGAGTGGAGAGTTATGCTGTGGCCCTACTGGGCTGAGGTGGATGGTAGAGGTTCTGATACTGAAGTCGATGGTTGTACTAGAGTGTCTAACGTCATTCAGTCAGTCAGTGATTCAGTAAGTCAGTCAAGTGATTCAGTAAGTCAGTCAAGTGATTCAGTAAGTCAGTCAAGTGATTCAGTAAGTCAGTCAAGTGATTCAGTAAGTCAGTCAAGTGATTCAGTAAGTCAGTCAAGTGATTCAGTAAGTCAGTCAAGTGATTCAGTAAGTCAGTCAAGTGATTCAGTAAGTCAGTCAAAATGGATTCAGTAAGTCAGTCAAGTGATTCAGTAAGTCAGTCAAGTGATTCAGTAAGTCAGTCAAGATCGAATTCAGTAAGTTGCAGTCAAGTGATTCAGTAAGTCAGTTTAAGGTGATTCAGTAAGTCAGTCAAGTGATTCAGTAAGTCAGTCAAGTGATTCAGTAAGTCAGTCAAGTGATTCAGTAAGTCAGTCAAGTGATTCAGTAAGTCAGTCAAGTGATTCAGTAAGTCAGTCAAGTGATTCAGTAAGTCAGTCAAGTGATTCAGTAAGTCAGTCAAGTGATTCAGTAAGTCAGTCAAGTGATTCAGTAAGTCAGTCAAGTGATTCAGTAAGTCAGTCAAGTGATTCAGTAAGTCAGTCAAGTGATTCAGTAAGTCAGTCAAGTGAATTCAGTAAGTCAGTCAAGTGATTCAGTAAGTCAGTCAAGTGATTCAGTAAGTCAGTCAAGTGATTCAGCCAAGTCAGTGAGTCATTCAGCCAAGTCAGTGAGTCATTCAGTCAAGTCAGTAAGTCATTCAGTCAAGTCATTCAGTCAAATCAGTAAGTCAGTCAGTCAGTCAGACTTATGTTTACCTCTTTTTATGTGTACAAAGATTTATCAAAATGCAATGAAAATGATAAAATGTATGTAAATAAACACAGCGAGCTTCCCGATTATTGTCCTGTACACGTATGAATCAAACTGAACGTTGGGAGGGATGCGTGGGTGGGTGAGGGTGGCTGGGGATAGCAGTAGGACTCCCCCACTGACTCAATGGTTTAACCCACAGCAGGCGACCGCGCGCTCAAAATTTTTTCCCCCTCCAGCGAATCGCGTAATATAAGGTTTACATTGTGTTAGATAAAAATGTGCCGCAATTCTTCAATCGCGTAATACCCAAAACGCGCAACATAAAGTCGTGCTAAATGAGGTTCTACTGTACTATATATGTACATGTTATTTTGACATGAGCTGGCTGTGGAGGGAGGCCTGTAATAGTATAATTATATAATACGTATTTTATAGTGTTGTGAAGTGTCATGGGGAATCGAGAGTTACTGACACACTGCTGCTTCTCCACCTGCTGTAGCTCTGCCCACTTTGTAATGATGCCAAATGTTGAATTAAATATGTATACATTAGAAAAAAATAAAAATGAAACTCGAACTTGATAACTTTATTTTAATTTGCATAACTCATATACAGTGGTACCTCGACTTACGTTTTTAATCCGTCAGAGAGGGCATTTCTTAAGACGAAACAAACGTAACACGAATCAATTTTCCCCATAAGAAATAATGGAAATAAATTTAATCCGTCCAAGACTTCCAAAAGTAGTTAAATAAAATATTTTTTAGAACTTTTTGACATTAAATAATAAATAATTTAATAAAGAATACCTAAATACACATGTAAATATTGAACAATAACATGTCACTTACATTTATTGAAGAGTTGTTGATGTGTGGAGGACGGGAGGAGGGGAGAAGGTGGAGTAGTATGCTAGTGTTTGGAAGGGGAATCCCCTTCCATTAACACTGCAGGTACCAAGTTCTTTTCTGGGGTTACTGGCCTTTTTCTTTGAATGCTACACTCCCTGCATGAATGCTACACTCCCTGCATGAATGCTACACTCCCTGCATGAATGCTACACTCCCTGCATGCCTACTACACTACCTGCATCCTTGCTACACTCCCTGCATCCTTGCTACACTCCCTGCATCCTTGCTACACTCCCTGCATCCCTGCTACACTCCCTGCATCCCTGCTACACTCCCTGCATGCCTACTACACTCCCTGCATCCTTGCTACACTCCCTGCATGCCTACTACACTCCCTGCATCCTTGCTACACTCCCTGCATCCTTGCTACACTCCCTGCATCCCTGCTACACTCCCTGCATCCCTGCTACACTCCCTGCATCCCTGCTACACTCCCTGCATGAATGCTACACTCCCTGCATGAATGCTACACTCCCTGCATGAATGCTACACTCCCTGCATGCCTACTACACTCCCTGCATCCTTGCTACACTCCCTGCATCCCTGCTACACTCCCTGCATCTTTGCTACACTCCCTGCATGCCTGCTACACTCCCTGCATGCCTGCTACACTCCCTGCATGCCTGCTACACTCCCTGCATAAATGCTACACTCCCTGCATAAATGCTTCACTCCCTGCACATTCTTTACCACAGGCTTAGCACTAGGAGCTTTCCTTGGACCCATGGTAGTTTATTTAGCAGTTGCAAGCACTAAAAACAGTGGAATAATGACAATATACTGGTATGAATGCGTGGGTGTGGGTGGGTGGTCGCTCTTGCTTGTAAACAATAGCACACTGACGCTCCCTGGAGTGCGCGCTCAGCTGGGCTCCAAGCGAACAGGTCCGGTACGAAAGGCGTAAGACGAATCAATCAACGGATGTCGCATTCAAATTTCTTACGTTATAAGTAACGGATATCGAATATAACGTAAGGTGATAACAACGTAAGTCGAGGTACCACTGTATTACAGAAAACAATAAAAAAGTAAAATACACATACAACGAGTTAAACCTCATGATCTGACTCAACTTTTTTATTTGTTTACTGATTGTGCTCATTTTTGGTGCACTATTAGAAGCTTATATCATCCATCCTGTGACAGTTTCAATAAAATCGGCCAAAAAGTAAATGAACCACGCAAGATTTACTGAAAATTCATAAAAATTCCACTTAGGAGGGATTTAATCCGAAGTGGTAGTTGGGAAAGTGGTGTTTACATTTTCTGTTGATAGAACACTTCTACGTCCATCGTTCACCATGTACTAATTCTGTAATAAAGCTTATCTTCTTTCTAAAAAAAAATACAGTTTATAGGTTTCTTGACATTTAGCAAAATATCGGACTTTTATCCCACACAAATCTGAAAATATTTGGATACTTCAAAAATGTACATGCTGTCTTGTAAAGCATTCATTCGTCTATGTTTGTTGTGAAAATAACATCAATTCTTTCATTAATAATGATTCAATTTTGCTAAATAGGTAAATACATGTAACTTACTTTTGAGATAATGGCCGAAGCGCGCGGCAGCCTGAGTACTCGGAAAAAAAACAATCCCGAAAAGATACTTTATTTTTTCCACTGTTTTCATCATCTATGAGTGTCTACTACAGTTTACCATCACTAGATCCGTGTTCTCTCATAACAGGATGTGAGAATGGGAAAAAATAACTCTTATGGGCGATCTTACCCTCCCACTACCAGGCGATAGACCGTCATATTATGCCACATAATATTTATTCTGGTGTGATTTCATGTTTCTATGCTATTAATATGTCGCCTTATGTCATAATAGATCAATTGTAGTAAGTAAATAAACATTATTATTGATATTAGCATAAGAAAAGAACAATTTGTTGGCTGGTGTGTCTTGGCCGCTACATCGTAATTTATGGCCTGTCAGCACTTCTTATCCGAGAAGGCCAGAGAAGGCTCCTGATTGGTTCTCAGACCATATTAGCCCCGCCCACTCTCCTATGATATCAAATGGTGAATTTGTATTATATTAGAGAGAAAAATATAAGAAATTGATAGAAAAAAAATGGAATTTTTTTTGTTTTGCCGCGTCAGCGCGTATGTTATGACAGGCGCCATCACCATACATGTTATAAATTACTATAATTCCTTGTAGAAACATCGTATAATGATGAGAATTATACGAGGGTGTTGCCAGAAAGATCAGCTATTTTTTGGTAAGAAAAACGCAATTTTTGTATTTTTTCAATTTTTTTTTTCTCAGCGCGCTCGGAATGCCAGCCGCCCCTTAAGCTTACAGAAAAATACATTAAATTCACCATCAAACAATTATTATAAATTATTATTATTCTAAAAATAATAAATGCTATTTTTGCATTTGTTCTTATGACAAGAGTGATTTAGGCATGTTTACCCTGATGTAAACATCTCTTACGAGTGGCCGCCTGCCTGCTTCTCTTACCCCTCATATAATATGGCATATATTATTCATTTCATTCATTTCAGCGTCTTTATTACAGTTCTAGGGTATTTATCATGTTTCTGATATCAATTTGGAATAAATGTAATAGATAACCTTTATTGAGTACATTCATTACTTACTGCTTCCTTAACCTATTGAACCATGAACAATCATAAAACACATGAAAAACATAGTAAAATATTGTACTATATAGTACTACATACATGTTATACTGTAGTTTAATAACAAATAATGAACAAACAAAACACTCAGTGAGTGAGTGGTGGGCGGGCTGGCTGCCGGGTCGGAAGGAAGGTAGTATGGATGCTTGGGTGGCGGGAAACTTAAATATGATTTGGTGGGTGGGAATTTGGCGGCCGGAATTCACAAATGTGTGAAGCCCGCAAAAGTGGAAGACGCGAATGTTGAGGGAAACCTGTACACCTCAAAGTCGGCGTTTTAATCTAAAAACATGGTCGGAGTTTTTTTTTCTCATGTACTGCGTGCTGCAGGATTTTTTTTGTACAGCGCACACAGACCCATTCTCTCATATGTGGGCCTACCAGCTTTCTCCCACTTGATTTGAAGCCGCTAGAATTTTTTAGTATATATACGTCCGAAACACTGGCTCGTAAGATGTATATATACGACCGAAACAGTCAAAGGGTTAAAGTAGATCTATCTATTTGTTGTATAGTTGCTGTTTGGGTGTTTAATGAGGGTGTGTAAAACCCCGTCAGCTTATGAATCCGGTCAGAGGATATCTTGTTTTCAATGAATCCGTTTGAGTCCGGTTGTTGGTTCATGTGTTTCTTGGATGAATCCGAGCGAATCCGAGTTAGTGGATCACTTATTTTGGACGTATCCAGTCGGTGATTTTGGACTAGCACATGAAAAGGACTACTAGAAGAATATTTAACAGAGTAATATGTGTTCAGTGTGATACAAAAAGTATAACTTGCATGTTGGAGCAGCTGTGGCTTCTGAAGATGAAGATTACTGTAGGAATATATTTGATTTTCGTTGTGTATATTGCGACCGCTGCTAACTACAGGTTTAGTGTATTACCACAAACTGTATACGTCATTCCATCACAATAAGTACCAATTTGTTACTAGTTAATAGCTACGGCAACACTGTAAAGTTTATGAATGATGATACTAAGTGGATGGTATCACTAAATTTTAGGTCGGGTACACTGGCAGGTTTAAAGATTATTAATACGAGCTGACCAGCATGGTAGGGTTCTGACGACTGTTGGCAACTGTTTACCACATGAAACCTGCCTCCTTGGGCCTAAATTCACCTTAATTTTCACCTTACATTTATTTTGGTATCTTATCTTATATGTATATATATATTACAGTACCACTGTGATAAACACTATATTACTATGTATGACACTATTATCTTGGAGAGAGACTTTCCTCTGGCAAAAAAGTTCTAGTATTATTGTTATTTGCACACAGTACACTAAGCCTAAAGTTCCCTCTTGAGAGTATACTCTGGCAGGTATTGCACACTAATTCTCCTTTTTGATGCAGTGTGTACTATTTATCTGCTAGATTGGTTCCAAGCACTGGAGGGATGAACCTTATAAGTTCTCTGGCACAGTCTAGAGTTCTTGCACGCAAGCGAGATCGCGATAATCACAAAAAAAACACGGAGCACGCGGGGCACTCACGGGTGGTGGTGGGAAACACGTGCATAGTTTTTACATAGTGTGAGATGGACACGGGGAACATCAAAGAGTGATCTGTGTCTTGTGTTATGGTCGTGTGATTGGAAATTGTTAATTTAGCCAATTTAACTCAAAGTTCAAAATATTTCAATTTCAAAATAGGGTGCAGAATAAACAAAGCAGGCATTTCCTCTGTTCATTAGTTACGTTTTCAGTCTTTATAAACGAATTCCATTTTGATTTTTTATTCACATAATGAATTTTTATTCAAACCAAAAAATGGAAGATTTACTGTTATGCAAAATTATAATAATTGTACAAATAATATCACCACATTTGTGAACGTATATTAGACCCACCAGCTGGCTCCTATTAGACGTGTGAGGTCATTTGTTTACTCTTGAACATCGGCAAAAATGTGACATTTCCGCTACTTTGAGCTCAGTTTCAAGCCATTTCCAGTACTAAAACCAATCAAAATCATCTCTATATCTATAATATATCTTCCATTCTATCAAATGAGACCAAGAAATTGCAAATATAACTATAAAAATTATACGAAAAAACACTGCAAAGTAGCTGTTTTAATCGAAAATTACGGTTTCAGTTTTTTTTTCTCATAATGCACTGTGTGCTGCAGGATTTGTTTTATGTTGTGCACACTTACCACATAGATGTATTCTCTCATATCCAGGCCCAAATGTACCGCTCACAGCTTATCTGAGTGAGCTGAGCTCGTGACGTAGAACTACGGTTTGGACCCTGAAAGGGTTAAGGTTGGTCAGGAGAAGTTTGAGCGGAGGGTTTATATTTGTGTGTAGAGTTCTGTGTATGTAGTAGTCACAGTAATAAGTATGGATGTTCTTTATGGTGAGTAAGTTTAGACTTTTGAATATTGGTGGAGTATGCTGTCTGGAGTGGGAATTTGTTATCATTCTGACCCCAGCCTTTTGCTGGGTTATTAGTGGTCTGAGATGATTTATTGTTGTTGAGCCCTATGCACAAATTCCATAGGTGAGATAGGGGTAAATGAGTGAGTGATACAGGGCAAGAAGAGCTTGTTGTGGAACATAGTATCGTATCTTTGATAGTATGCTTACGGTCTTAGAGATTTTCTAAGAAATTTGTTGTATATGTGTCTGAAATTTGAGGCTACTGTCAAGGTGGATTCCTAAGAATTTTCCCTCTGTGAGTCTTGTGACAGGTGATCCGTTTATCATTATGTTAAGTGGAACATTTGTAGCTCTGTTTCCAAACTGAATGAAATAGATTTTGTCAATATTGAGAGTAAGCATGTTAGTCATCATCCAGGTCGATATTTTCTATAATTCAGCATTTACAGTGTTGGATAGTATGATTGAGCTTGGGTGAGAGACGTCATGTAGTGTCATCTGCAAATAATATGGATTTGAGTAGTTGAGATGCATTTGGTAGGTCATTGATGTAAATGAGAAAGAGAAGTGGGCCAAGGACTCTTCCCTGTGGGACCCTGACTGTAATTGGTTGTGTGGAAGAGTTAGCTCCATTTGTGTACACATATTGGCTTCTGTTGCTAAGGTATGACTAGGTAGTTGAGGGAGTGCCTTTTTATGCCATAGTGTGTTAATTTTATGTGCAACAAATCATGGTCAACTGTATTTAAAGCTTTTCGTAAATCAATAAAGATTCCCAGTGGGACTTCTTTTTTCTCGAGAGCGGTGTATATTAGTTCTAGCATATGTATAATAGCATCATTTGTTTTTTTATTAGGCCTGAATCCAAACTGATGGGTTGAATATGTTGTGGGAGACGAGGTAGGAGTAGATCTGCCTATGAATTAATTTTTCAAAGATTTTAGAGAGAAGAGGTAAGTTAGATATTAGCCTATAGTTATTCAGGTCTGCTTGATCTCCTCCTTTGGTGATCGGGGTGACCCTCGCTATTT
Source organism: Cherax destructor (assembly GCA_009830355.1). Taxonomy (NCBI): domain Eukaryota; kingdom Metazoa; phylum Arthropoda; class Malacostraca; order Decapoda; family Parastacidae; genus Cherax; species Cherax destructor. Next base: position 66,297 of record WNWK01008033.1, on the reverse strand, counting down.
TGAGAATTGATGGGAAGGTGGAGGATTTGATGGATTTGTTAAAGAGTGTTGCAATAATTGGTGACAGTACTTGAGAAGCTTTTTTATAGATGGGGTTGTAAGAGAAGTGAATGCGAGGGTCTTGGCAAGAGGTGTGGGGTTAAAAGATAAAGAATCAAATACAAAGTGGGAGTTGTCACAGTTGTTTTTTGCTGATGACACTGCTTTTGGGAGATTCTGAAGAGAAGTTGCAGAGGTTGGTGGATGAATTTGGTAGGGTGTGTAAAAGAAAATTGAAAGTGAATATAGGAAAGAGTAAGGTGATGAGGATAACAAAAAGATTAGGTGACGAAAAATTGGATATCAGATTGGAGGGAGAGAGTATGGAGGAGGTGAATGTATTCAGATATTTGGGAGTGGACATGTCAGCAGATGGGTCTATGAAGGATGAGGTGAATCATAGAGTTGATGAGGGGAAAAGTGTGAGTGGAGCACTTCGGAGTCTGTGGAGACAAAGAACTTTGTCCATGGAAGTAAAGAGGGGAATGTATGAGAGTATAGTTATACCAACACTTTTATATGGGTGTGAAGCATGGGTGATGAATGTTGCAACGAGGAGAAGGCTGGAGGCAGTAGAGATGTCATGTCTGAGGTCAATGTGTGGTGTGAATATAATGCAGAGAATTCGGAGTTTGGAAATTAGGAGGAGGTGCGGGATTACCAAAACTATTATCCAGAGAGCTGAGGAGTTGTTGTTGAGGTGGTTCGGACATGTAGAGAGAATGGAACAAGACAGAATGACTTCGAGAGTGTGTAAATCTGTAGTGGAGGGAAGGCGGGGTAGGGGTCGGCCTAGGAAAGGTTGGAGGGAGGGGGTAAAGGAGGTTTTGTGTGTGATGGGCTTGGACTTCCAGCAAGCATGTGTGAGCGTATTTGATAGGAGTGAATGGAGACAAATGGTTTTTAATACTTGACGTGCTGTTGGAGTGTGAGCAAAGTAACATTTATGAAGGGATTCAGGGAAACCGGCAGGCAGGACTTGAGTCCTGGAGATGGGAAGTACAGTGTCTGCACTCTGAAGGAGGGGTGTTAATGTTTCAGTTTTATAACTAGTGTAAAGCACCCCTCTGGCAAAACAGTGATGGAGTGAATGATGATGAAAGTTTTTCTTTTTCGGGTAACCCTGCCTTGGTGGGAATCGGCCGATGTGTTAATAAAAAAATATATTAAAAAAATAATAATAAAAAAAAGGTGGTAAGTTATTTAAATCTCCTGCCTTGTTTTTAAGCGTGTTGATGATGAGCGAGACTTCTGTTGGGTTGGTCGGAGCTAGGAATAGTGTATTCTGATAGGTGCCAGTGAGGTAGTCTTTTCGTGGGGTGTTTGAGATTGGGATCATGCTCGCTAGGTTTTTTCCTATGGTGGAGAAGAAAACAGTGAATCTGTTTACTGTTTCAGTCGGTGGGAGTAGGGGGTTCATCTGGTTTTGTTAGCTTGATTGTTCTGTTTTTGGAAATCTTTTTAATTCATTGAATTTTAGATAAGGTTTTTCCAGGTCTTTTTCATATCACATTTTAAGTTATGTAATCTGTTCTCACAATACAATTTTTTACCTTCTTGTCAGGCTGGTTAGGATTGACGAGTAACATTTAGTTTGGTCTCTTGGCTGGTGGTTGTGACATCCTGTACAATCTGTAAAGGGCAGAATGCAAATAAAATTTGTAATAGTGATATACATGTACATATATTAATTGTAAATATGAAATTAGGAGGGAAAACCGCTGTTGTGGTTAGTAGTACGAACTGTACGATGAATGGTTAATCTGAAATCAGGCCATGTAAAGTAGCACCTGATTAATGTTATCCACACAATTTCACAAAAAGTGGTGGAATAATCTTTCGAATTGACGGACTATTTCCCTGCTTTTCTTGGAATGGATACGTGATGTGTCGCTATTTTTTTTTTTTTAATCGAGTCCAGAGGTTCGCGTGCCGGAAAGAAGTCATTGGCGTTCGAGGTTTGGCATGCGTGCCAAGGGTTACCCACCCCTGTCCTAGGTTCTCCACACATATGCTGCTATGTATGATAATCTATGTACGTAACTGTATTTGGGTATGCCTGAATAAATTTACTTACCCGAGCGCCTGTGGCATCGTAAGTTTATTTGGGTATACACACGTACAGTTACATAATTTATCATACATAGCAGCATATGTGTTGAGAACCTAGGATAACCCAAAAAAAGTCAGACAGAGTGACTTATTTCCATTGGGATTCCTTTACCATATGGTTCAATGTACCATATGGTTCAAAACCATAGAATTCCTCTTCAGATCCACTTCCATCAGTGATAGTTCTATAACTTGGGAAGAGGAGAGTCCCAATTCGCTGGGGAGTGAGAGCTTTCTTGCTGCAAGGCATGATGAACAAAGCCTACTGAAATGGCATTCCCACAATGCCATGTGGGCACCCCGATTTTTTTTTACACACTGACCACGCAGATCCGTTCTCTTGTAGGCCTACCAACCTTCTTGCACTAAATTTGAAGCCTCTAGAATTTTAGCATAGATCTACAACTTGGACCCTGGCTTCAAAGCCGTAGATCTACAGGACGGACCCTGCTTCTCGGTAGGGAAAAAATTTCAGTGCCACAAGCTGGATGGCGGGGATCTTCCCGTGTAGTGAGCACTAAGCAGTCTGCCTGTGGGTCAAGGCATTGTCTTTTACAGGGGAGGCCCCAGTTTCCTACCCTGCCTGCCACCTCCATACCAGTGCTCAGTATATATGCATCCAGTGCGGTACCCAGCATTATCTCTGAATCAGGTTTTGGTCTTTTCATTATCATACATTGCATCTGCCAAAGACCCATGGCACCCAGGAGGCATGCAAGTGATGCAGGAAGTAACAAGACAAAGTTAAAAAAAGTTCAAGTCTTGGAGTTGAGGAAAATCGAGATATTAGATAAGCTTAAATGTGGTGCATGTGTGGTGGCCATGGCGAGAGCTTATGGCCTTAATGAAGCGTTAGTTCATATGATTAAAAAGAGTGAAGCAAATATATAGGCTTGTGCGTTGAATAACCTGGGCTGTCATCTGATTTACTGACTTGACTGAACTACTGACTTGATTGATTTACTGAATGACTGACCTACTGACTTGATTGATTTACTGAATGACTAGACTGATTTACTGAATGACTTGACTGACTGACCTACTGACTTGACTGATTTATTTAATGACAGCTGATTTACTGAATTACTGACTGACCTACTGACTTGACTGATTTACTGAATTACTGACTGACCTACTGACTTGACTGATTTACTGAATTACTGACTGACCTACTGACTTGACTGATTTACTGACTTGACTGGCTTACTGACTTGACTGACCAACTTTACTTATTTACTGAATGACTTGAATGATGAGTGACCTACTGACTTGAGTGAGTGATCTACTGAATTGAGTGACTGTACTGACTTTGACTGACCTACTGACTCACTCGACTGGACTGACTTACTGACTGGACAACCATCCACCTCAGCCCAGATGGTCCTCATCATGCCTCTCCACTCCCTCCTTCACAATCATTGACAAACACCAGCAACCACAATTTAAGGTAAAAAATAATATTTCTGTTGCATTTGTAGCAACAACAGAAAAAACATTCATAACAACAATGAACAACAATTGCATTATCATTTTTATTTGCGTAAGATTTTGAGACCTAAAAAAAAGTTGTTTTGCATTTTTGGGGGTCTTAGAAATGTAACCCTATTTTTCCCATAACTTCTTCAGATCCTTTAACATAGGTTTGTCTAACACTGCATTTTCAGGAACCTAACTACCGACTTAATCGACAGTCTACTGTATATACAATCATAATAAAACATAACTATGAGGTGTGGTAACTGGGCGGGCTAACACACCTGACTTCCTACAATAAATGTTACCTTTCACCCTACATTAACCCCTTAACTGTCCAAATGTAGATCTATGTCCGCTTTGGAATAAGTCCAACTTGGTATACGTCTTGTTTGTACGCAAAAATATTTTTACTTGGTATACGACCTTTGTTTGGAATACGACTTGCTAGAACTTGTATGGGTCAAAATGAGTCACAACACCGTGCACTATGTGCTGCTGGAGTTTGACTTCATCACTGTAAAGTTTCTCCCCCCTAACACGACTTCTCTCATTCAGCCCACGGATCAACAGGTCATCATTAATTTCAAGAAACTACACTAAAGCACTATTCCAGAGGTGCTTTGAAGTGACCTCTGACATAGAGTTAACCCTGAGAGAGTTTTGGAAAGATCACTTTACTATCATCCATTGCATAACTCTCATTGACAAAGCCTGGCAGGAAGTTTCATACAGAACAATGAACTCTGCATGGAGGAATTTGTGGCCAGAAGTAGTGGCTGAAAGGGACTTTGAGGTTGTGTCTATAGTGGAGGATATTGTGTCTCTGGGCAGGTCCATGGGTCTGGATGTGAGTGATGGTGATGTGGAGGGGCACAGGGAAGAGCTGACCACTGTGGAGCTGCAGGAACTTAATAAGGAGGAGCACAAGACTAAGATGGATGCACTCTCTTCAGGCTCGGAAGAGGAGATAGAGGAAGCTCCTACTTCATTAATCAAGGAAATCTTTGCCAAATGGATGGACGTCAAAAACTTTGCTGAGAAGTACCACCCCTACAATGCCCAAACAAGCCATAATAGCATTGTCTGGAATGACCAGACAATGTCACATTTCCGAAACATCCTGAGGAGAAGGTAGAAGCAAAGTTCTTTGGACAGATTTTTAGTAAAAGTCAAAACAGCCCCGGTGGCCTGGTTGGTAAAGCTCTCGCTTCACGCACGGAGGGCCCGGGTTCAATTCCCAGCGGGGCAGAAACATTTCGAAGTGTTCCTTACATACACACAACACACACACCACACACACCACACACACACACACACACACACACACACACACACACACACAACACACACACACACACACACACACACACACACACCACACACACAAACACACACACAACACACACACACACACACACACACACACACACACACCACACACACACACACACACACACACACACACACACACACACACACACACACACACACACACACACACACACACACACACACACACACACACACACACACACACACACACACACACACACACACACACACACACACACACACACACACACACACACACACACACACACACACACACACACACACACACACACACACACACACACACACACACACACACACACACACACACACACACACACACACACACACACACACACACACACACACACACACACACACACACACACACACACACACACACACACACACACACACACACACACCAAATGCAAAGTCATGAAGATCGGAGAAGGGCAAAGAAGACCGCTGACAGAGTACAGGCTAGGTGGACAAAGGCTACAAACCTCAACAAAGGAGAAAGACCTTGGGGTGAGTATAACACCAAGCACGTCTCCGGAAGCACACATCAACCAGATAACCGCGGCAGCATATGGGCGACTGGCAAACTTAAGATTAGCGTTCCGTTACCTTAACAAGGAATCGTTCAAGACACTGTATACCGTATACGTCAGGCCCATACTAGAGTATGCAGCACCAGTCTGGAACCCACACCTGGTCAAGCACGTCAAGAAACTAGAGAAAGTGCAAAGGTTTGCGACAAGGTTAGTTCCACAACTCAGGGGTCTGTCTTATGAAGAAAGGTTGAGGGAAATAGGACTAACAACACTGGAGGAAAGAAGGGTCAGAGGAGACATGATAACGACATACAAAATACTGCGGGAATTGACAAGGTAGATAGTGACAGGTTGTTTCAGAGAGGGAACACAGAAACAAGGGGACACAACTGGAAGCTGAAGACTCAGATGAGTCAAAGGGATGTCAGGAAACATTTCTTCAGCCACAGAGTAGTCAGGAAGTGGAATGGACTAGAGAAAGATATAGTGGAGGCAGGAACCATACATAGTTTTAAGACAAGGTATGATAAAGCTCATGGAGCAGGGAGAGCAGAGACCCAGTAGCAGACAGCGAAGAGGCGGGGCCAGGAGCTGAGTCTCGACCCCTGCAACCACAATTAGGTGAGTACAATTAGGTGAGTACACACACACACACACACACACACACACAACAGGCCTAGTGTCTAATCGACATGTGCCTAGGACAAAATGGTAACTAGCTAACCTGGTGAGGTTCAACTAGGTCCAAATATGAAAAAAAAAAGAGACCGAAAAGAGGAGGGGGGGGGCTCCTTCCAAACAATATTTCTTCCTCCTCCTCCCTTCTCAGCACTATCCTAGTAGGCACTCGACTCTTTTCAGCAAAGTAAAGTGAGAACATAAGAACGTAAGAATGGAGGAACACTGCAGAAGGCCTACTGGCCCATACATGGCAGGTCCTTATCAAAACCACCCCTACCCAAACTACCCAAGAATTTACTCCCATACCCATGACACCAATCAAACCCAGCCCCTCCCACTCATATATTTGAGGTTAAATTTGCATTTATTTCATCTAATTCTTTTGTATTTATGTATGTATTTTAGTATTAAGCAGTGTTTAAATTACATATTTTAGTATTAAGCCGTGTTTAAATTATTTTATACAACCCCATCAATGTATATTATGCCAATAACAATAGGATTTTTTTCATGGGAACGGATAAATCGTTTTCCCTATATTATGGGAAAATTCGTTTTGTCGTCCTGTTTGGTATAAGTCCAAGGTCTTGGAATGGATTAAGAACGTATACCGAGGTACCACTGTATTTTGAAAAAAAAAAAATAATTGAAAAGGGCAATTTTCTGTGTGTAATAAGACAAAACAATTTTTTTAGGGTCAATACTTACCGAGATATAAGGCCACGAAGTTGGCTCTGGACGCTCACCTGACAGCAACATGGTTTCCTGCCACCTGCAGAAGTGTTGCCGATATACAGTGGACCCCGGTTATCACCTGTTCCGGCTGTCGGCCAACTCAGTTATCGCCTGATTTTTTGGCCTAAATTTTATTCCGGTTATCGCCCGTTATTTCGCTTATCTGCCGTATTTTACGCATCCACCTGGCCGCCTCTGGATGAGTGAGGAAACTTCTGCTCATTCATCCAAACATTTCGCTCTAATCCATTGTTTTTTGTGGTTATTAATTGAGTGCAACTGCGAAATAAGCAACCATGAGCCCAAAGAAAGTTCCTAGTAAAGTTCCTTTGGTAAAGAACACACCAGCCAGGGTACTTCTCCACACACATCAGCCAGGGTACTTCTCCACACACATCAGCCAGGGTACTTTCCCCACACACACCAGCCAGGGTACTTCCCCACACACACCAGCCAGGGCACTTCCCCACACACACCAGCCAGGGCACTTCCCCACACACATCAGCCAAGGCACTTCCCCACACACACCAACCAGGGCACTTCTCCGAACACACCAACCAGGGCACTTCTCCACACACACCAGCCAGGGCACTTCCCCACACACACCAGCCAGGGTACTTCAATTCAATTAAATTCAAATTCAATTCAGTTCCAGGGTACTTCCCCACACACAGTCTTAGTGCCAGTAAAAGACAAAGCAGGGAAGTAACCCCAGAGAGGGCTTTGATACCTGAAGTCCTTATGGAGGGGGATTTCCCTTCCAAAAAATAATCAGTCTTCAATAAAGGTAGTATGTAATAGTGATTTAAATGTTCAATAAAGGTATGTAATAGTGATTTAAATGTTCATTTATTTATTTTATTTAGTTCTCATTTTTTTTTGTGCATGTAAAACTATAATTAATCTTTAAAAAATGTATTTTTTAATATTTTTTGGGTTTTTGGAACGGATTAATTGTATTTACATTAATTCTTATGGGAAATATTATTTCGGTTTTTGGCTGTTTCACTTTTAGGCTGACCTTCTGGAATGGATTACGGCCAATAACCGGGGGTCCACTGTACCTTTTTTTTCTCATTTTTTTAATATATATAATTTTTATGTTCTGATAATTACAATTTGTAGTAGTTCTTGCGATTTCATAGCCAATCTTTGTTCTGACACTAATATTAGGTACTGAAATAGTACTCAAATAGTCACAAACACAGTGACAGGTGAACATTTTCATATACCTTAGTCACATACTATTGTCTAGAAATATATACATAGTATTTATAGGTCCCAGCAATGTTTTGGACACGAGGGAGTATATAATAATAATAATAAGTTTCCTTGAAGCATGGTGTAAGATGAATGTCACTCCACTGCAGCAGTGGAATGACATTTGATGAGCGTACACTGCTTGGCTTTGTTTTCACTGTTACACATAAACATTGTCTTTGTCTGTCTTTCAGTGTCTGTCCGTCTGTCTAGCTCTCTGTTTATCTCTGTCTCTGCTTATCTGTCTTTGTGTGTGTGTCTGCTTGTCTCTCTTTCTGTCTCAGAGAGAGAGAGTGACTCGTGAACCAACAGGTATTACACACACATGCAGAGTAGTCATGTCTGATTCCTGAACAAGTGAAAATGCGTATTGCCAGTCATGCTTATTATGCATTATATCTACAAGCACAGTATAGCACTTTGTCTGGATTTTTTGGGTTATCCTAGGTAATTTACACTATGTATAATTGTATTTATGTGTACCTGTGAGATAGAGACAGATAGACAGAGACAGAGATAGATAAAGAGATAGACAGATACAGACAGACAGATGGATATAGAGACAGACAGAGATAGATATAGACAGACAGATGGAGATAGAGACAGCCAATCAGCCAGCCAGCCTGCCAGACACGTATTATACATTCCAGAATTGTTTCTTTTTATTTAGGACATAGGTTATAGGACATTCTGGCAAGATGACACTACCAGTGGTACCAAAATTGAAAGGGTGTTTGCACAAATGTTGCACATGGGTTATTATCGAGGTTTTAGATATTTTCTTGACCACTAGTGGCCACATCCACCTCAAAGCCACTAAACTCGGTGTCAGCATCACTTTCCTCTTAAAAGGGGAGTGTTAATATGACATGACATCAGTGAATCCCTAGTGTTTGCCGTGCTGTTTGCTCTAGCTGGCGCTCAATTGAACTGGTGCTCCCACAAGGTACTAAGTGGCCCCAAATTTTTTTAATGCTGCACACACTGAGTGTTAAGACCCATTCTATATTGACCAGGCATCTTAGGCAAATCATGGTAAATTTGGAGGCAGGAAAAATCAAACATTGATCTACGTTTGGAGCACTAGCAGTAAGAATGTGGATCTACGTTTGGACAGTTAAGGGGTTAACAACCTTCAAACCCTAGTTTTATCCTTAACTGAAATACTTGGGTGACTAATCGCCATAATTTTCTCTGTGACTAGTACCTTTTAGATACTTGTCTTTTGCATACATTAAACCAGTTTTCACTTCAGTTTGCTCATATTTTGTTGCTGTAAACTAACTGGGAAGGCATAAATGATTGTCATGATAGCATTCATATCGTAATCTTTATTATCTTTTTATACTACTTCTAACTGCTTATAATGGCAGTTTGAATATGTAACGTGAGCACAGTTTGCACCTTGCCCTGCTGTGACTTCGTACTTTTGAAACTGAAAGGTCATATGCTTGCACATCCCATCTTCCTAAGCATCAGTCATAATTTTGACTTGTAAACAGTCAAATTTGTCACATAGAATTTTAGCTATTTTTTTCCTTAACCCTTAACCTTAAACTGTTCAAATGTAGATCTATGTTCACTTGCGCAGCGCTCCAAATATTTTGAAAAAAAAAAAGTTTTTTTTTAAAATTAACCCTTTCAGGGTCCGTGCCGTAGTTCTACGGCTTTGAGTTGTAGGTTCAAACCGTAGTACTATGCCAAAATTCTAGCGGCCTCAAATTTAGCAGGAGAAGGCTGATAGGCCTACATCTAAGAGAATGGGTTGTGGGAACGCCGCCAAAGTAGCTTTGTTCACCATGCCTGGCGGCAAGGAAGCTCTCACTCCCCGGGCGAATTCTGACTCTCCTCATCTCAAGTTATAGTTCAAAGACTGATGGAAGTGAATCTGAAGAGGAATTCTATGGTTCTGAACCATATGGTACATTGTACCATATGGTACAATGGTACCACATCATGCAATTGTATATGGTGCAATGGTACCATACAGTACAATGTACCATATGGTACACCATATGTTACACCATATGGTACATTGTACCATATAGTACAGGGTACAGGGTCCCTATTGGAAATAAGTCTGACTTTTTTGGGTTATCCTAGGTTCTCCAAACATATGCTGCTATGTATGATAAATATATGTAACTGTATTTGTGTATATGTACCTGAATAAACTTACTTACGACTCTACATGCGCTTGAGTAAGTTTATTCAGGTGTACACTAATACAGTTACGTACATAGATTATCATACATAGCAGCATATGTGGAAAGATCCTAGGATAACCCAAAAAAGTCAGGGTGACTTATTTCCATAGGGATCCCTGTATCTGTACCATATGGTACTCTGTATCATATGATACAATGTACCATATGGTACCCTGTACCATTGTCAGTAGTGTTACTGATTCAGTAACACTACTGACAGCATATGGTACCCTGTACCATATAGTCAGTAAGTGGTTGGTGGAAGGAGGCACTAGCTCAGACTGAGCAGTGAGTGTTGGTCTCAAGGCACTGACGCAGCAGTTTCCAACACAAAGCGCTTCATCATCCACCTCTACGAACATGTCCACTCACTGTACATTTGTAAATATACATAATAGAACATTACTAACATAAAACATTTTTGCATATTTTTTATTGTAAACAATTATTGTAAACAAAATAATGATGAAAATATTAGTGCAGTTGTGTTGAATACAATGGTACCATATAGTACCATATGGTACAGTGTACCATATGGTGCCAAGAGCATGCACCATGCTGCACCAGCCCAATGCAACAGAATACTATGTGAAAGAAACCTAGGATAACCCAAAAAAGTCAGGGTGACTTATTTCCATTGGGATCCGTGTATCTGTACCATATGGTACCCTGTACCATATGGTACCCTGTACCATATAATAAACTCTACCATATGGTACCCAGTACCATATAATAACCTGTACCATATGATACCCTGTACTATGGTACCCTGTAGCATATGGTACATTGCACCATATGGTACATTGCACTATATGGTACATTGCACCATATAATACATTGTACCATATGGTACCGTTGTATTCAACACAATACCGCACTAATATTTTCATCATTATTTTGTTTACAATAAACTTGTAAACGAGTTTTGTAAGCAATATAATGATAAACAAATTAGTGCAGTTATTGTGTTGAATACAATGAGTGTACAATTATACATTATACATTATATTGGTCTCACAGGCCACAAAAGTTACTGTAAAAAAAAATATTAGAAAAGAAAAGAAAAAAGTAAAAACGTAAAATAAAAAAATACGACTTTACGGAAGTCACCGATGTTGCCACCACCCGGTCATTGAGGGTCAACTTCACGCCTCTATATCTCGGTAACTACTGATCGGAAATTTTTTGTTTCATTACCTTCAACCCTTAATTAAACGGTCCAAACATATATACGTATACGTTAGCTCGCCCAGTGCCCCGAATATTTTGAAAAAAAAAAAAAAAATTTTTTTTACAAAAATGAAAAGCGTAATTTTCTAAGTGTTATAGGATAAAAAGAAAAAAATTAGGGTCAGTACTTACCGAGATATGAGGCCGCGAAGTTGGCACTTGGCGATCATCTGATGGCAACATGGAGCACTCCTGCTTGCAGAAAATCTCCATATTTACCGTTTTCTTCCATTTTTTTTTTTAATATTCTTGGTTTTTATTATACAGTGGTACCTCGAGTTACGATGGTCCCCGAAATCGCCCTTTTATGTAAGTTTATTTTTTTAAATGCTTTTGTAAGTATATTTTTGGGGGTGTAAAAGGACTAGTCTATTTTACATTATTCCTTAAGGGGATAAATTCGTTTGGTAATGGCACTTGAACAGCATTCTCGAACGAAAAAATATCGTAACTCGAGGTACCACTGTAACTGTATTTTATAATAAATCTTTTGATTTCGATGACAATTATTGTTTATACACCAATATTATATACAAAATTATTATCATACTGACACAAACACACATGTACACACTGATAGGTGATTTTGCACACCTGGCTGAATCACATTCTATTATCTACAACTATATACAAGTATTTACATGTCCCAGTTATGTTTCTAGAATTCCACGATTGTATGATACTCCATGAAGCATGGATTCATACAGAGTGCCACCCCACACTGGTGACATATGTATCGTGTGTCCTTCTGCTGTTGGGGTCGTTTAGTGGTGGTAGCGCACACACACTTCTTCTGGGAATTATTATTCTTTGGGGTAGGTGGTATAGGTACCAGGTAGTGACAGTTAGGGCCCACTGGCTGTGGTTGTGATTGAGGGACAAGTCGCTGTTGAGGGGCCTGGAGTTTACCTGGAGAGAGTTCCAGGGGTCAACGCCCCCGTGGCCCGGTCCATGACCAGGCCTCATGTTGGACCAGAGCCTGATCAACCAGGCTGTTACTGCTGGCCACACGCAGTCCAACGTACGAACCACAGCCTGGCTGGTCAGGTACCGACTTTAGGTGCCTGTCCAGTGCCTGCTTGAAGACAGCCAGTGGTTTGTTGGTGAACCCCCTGATGTATGCTGGGAGGCAGTTGAACAATCTTGGGCCCCTGACACTTATTGTGTTGTCCCTCAACGTGCTAGTGGCACCCCTGCTCTTCATTGGGGGGATGTTACATCGCCTGCCGAGTCTTTTGCTTTCGTAGGGAGTGATTTTCGTGTGCAAGTTTGGTACTAATCCCTCGAGAATTTTCCATGTGTATATAATAATGTATCTCTCCCGCCTGCGTTCTAGAGAGTACAGGTTTAGGAACTTCAATCATTCCCAGTAATTGAGGTGGTTTATCGCAGTTATGCGTTCCGTGAAGGTTCTCTGCACATTTTCAAGGTCAGCAATTTCACCCGCCTTGAAAGGTGCAGTTAGTGTGCAGCAATATTCCAGCCTAGATAGAACAAGCGATCTGTAAAGTGTCAACATGGGCTTGGCATCCCTGGTTTTGAAGGTTCTCCTTATCCATCCTGTCATTTTTCTAGCAGATGCAATTGCTACGGTGTTATGGTCCTTGAAGGTGAGATCCTCTGACATGATCACGCCCAGGTCTTTGACATTAGTTTTCTGCTCTATTGTGTGGTTGGAATTAGTTTTGTACTCCGATGAGATTATAATTTCTTCACTTTTTCCGTATCTGAGTAATTGAAATTTCTCATCATTGAACTTCATATTGTTTTCTGCAGCCCATTTAAAGATTTGGTTTACGTCTGCTTGGAGTCTTGCAGTGTCTTCAACGGTGGACACTGTCATACAGATTCGGGTGTCATCTGCAAAGGAAGACACAGCACTGTGGCTTATATCCCTGTCTATGTCCGATTTGAGGATGAGGAACAGGATGGGAGCAAGTACTGTGCCTTGTGGAACAGAGCTTTTCACAGTAGCTGCCTCAGACTTTACTCTGTTGACTACTACTCTTTGTGTTCTACTTGTTAGGAAATTATAGATCCATCTACCAACTTTTCCTGTTAATCCTTTATCACGCAATTTGTGTGCTATTACACCATAGTCACACTTGTCAAAGGCTTTTGCAAAGTCTGTGTATATAACATCTGCATTCTGTTTGTCTTCTAGAGCATCCCGGACCTTGTCGTAGTGGTCCAGACAGTGGGACAGACAGAAGCGGCCTGCTTTAAACCCATGCTGCCCTGGGTTGTGCAATTGATGGGTATCAAGATGAGTGGCGATCTTGCTTCTTAGAACCCTTTCAAAGATTTTTATGATATGGGACGTTAGCGCTATTGGTCTGTAGTTCTTTGCTATTGCTTTACTGCCCCCTTTGTGGAGTGGGGCTATGTCTGTTGTTTTTAGTAACTGCGGGACGATCCCAGTGTCCATGCTCCCTCTCCATAGGATGTTAAAAGCATGTGATAGGGGCTTCTTGCAGTTCTTGATGAACACGGAGTTCCGTGAGTCTGGGCCTGGAGCGGAGTGCATGGGCATGTCATTTATTGCCTTTTCGAAGTCATTTGGCGTCGTGGTGATGTCAGATAGGCATGCGTCTGTCAAGTTCTGTGGCACTCTCATAAAAAATTCATTTAGGTCTTAGATTTTCAGTCTGGTTAGCGGCTCGCTAAAAACTGAGTCATACTGGGAATTAAGTAACTCACTCATTTCCTTGCTGTTATCTGTGTAGAACCCATACCGTTTAAGTAGGGGCCCAATACTGGATGTTGTTCTCGACTTTGATTTTGCATAAGAAAAGAAATACTTTGGGTTTCTTTCAATTTCATTTATAGCTTTTTGTTCCTGCGTTTCTTGATTCCTGTAAGATTCCTTTAGTTTTAATTCGATGTTTGCTATTTCTCTGACTAGTGTCTCCCTACGTATTTCAGATATATTGGCCTCCTGTAGCCGCTCCGTTATTCTTTGCCTTTGCCTGTATAGGGAGCGTCTCTCTCTTTCTAGTTTGCATCTTCTCCTTTTCCTTAAGGGAATTTGCCTTGAGCAAACCTCTAGTGCCACAGAGTTAATTTGGTCTAGACATAGGTTAGGATCTGTGATGCTTAGGCAATCTTCCCAGTTTATATCATTTAGGACTTGGTTTACTTGGTCCCACCTTATGTTTTTGTTATTGAAGTTGAATTTGGAGAAGGCTCCCTCGTGGCTGATCACATTTTGTTGATCTGGGGCTTCCCCCATGCATGTCTGGACCTCTATTATGTTGTGATCTGAGTATATTGTTTTTGATATGATGACATTTCATATCAGATCATCATTGTTGGTGAAGATGAGGTCCAGCGTATTCTCTAATCTTGTGGGCTCTACTATATGCTGGATGGGCAGGTACAGGTGTGGTACCATACCATTTTCCTATCTGTTTTACGATATTCAGGGAGAATTCTGCAAAATGTTGTCGTTTTCCAGTCTTTATTTCATACATATTGAATGCATTGATCACTGCAATATCAACAAGGTGGAAAAACAGTTTTATATACCACTTGTGACTCCTACGCACACAGTCAACTAACCCTATCATCATGTCACACTTGTCAACTAGTCGCATATTGTTCGTATAGTCGACGACAACAGCTAGCTTGACAATACGTTCATTGGTGTGCCGGTTCACTTTGTGTGTTTGTACCATCTCGTTTCTGTGGATGGTTGACAGAAATGTCACGTCCCGTTTGTCATGCCACGTCAGTGCCATGATGTCATTGGCATGAAATGCTTGCATTGCACTGTCAACACTGCCACTGAACCTTGGCATATGTTTTCTATTCCTTCTCACTGTTCCACATATATCAGTATTGTTCACACGTAGGAAATCAGCAAGCATAGGGCTTGTATGCCAGTTGTCTGTGTACAATGTATGGCCCTTGCCAAGGTATGGTTCCATCATCCTGCGAACAACATCACCAGAAATGCCCAACATGCGCCTAGTATCGTCGAGTGTGTTTTTCCCAGTGTATACAATGACATCTAACACAAGACCTGTCTCACAGTCGCACATAACAAAAAGTTTTATACCAAAGCGATTACGTTTGCTTGGTATATATTGCTTGAATGACAGTCGTCCCTTGAATAGAATCAAGGACTCGTCGACAACAATGTTCTTGAAGGGATAAAAGTATGCACTGAATTTCTGCTTCAGGTACATAAACACTTCCTGGATTTTATATAGAAGGTCATTTCTGTTGGGCATATTCCTGTCCGAGAAGTGCAACATTCGTAGAAATAGAATGAATCTGTTGCAGGGAATGAGGTCACGGAAGACAGGAGTACTGATAAAGTTGTCTGTGGACCAGTAGTTACGTATATTGTTCTTAAAGGTATGTGGCATAAGCATGACAGTGGCAAGGAATAAATACATTTCAGCCACTGTTTTATCTTTCCACCTGCGCAGCTGTGACACTTCCTCAACCTCTGCTGTGTTGTCCATGATATAGCGGTAATAATTGTTCGTCTGGGTGACTATAAAGTTCATTATAGGCTCATCAAAGTATAACTGGAAAAAGTCTAACTCTGTAGACTCATTCGTTATGGGACATTCTGGCAGGATGCCACTTCCACTCGCATCAAAATCAAAAGACTGTGGCACGAATACACTTTGTGTCCAGTTTCACTCTCGGTCACATGGTGCAGGGTGGGCCTGTGGCATGGGGCGTAGGGGAGCAGGTGGGGGGACAGGAGTGGAGGTAGCACATGGCTGAGGAGGTGCTGGGCTGTCCTTTGTCTGTCCACTCACCGCGCCATGTCCAGGCACCATGCCACCCAACACTACTTCCTCCATCCCCGCATATTCACCTTCATGATCACTATCAGTGGCCGGGGTTTTGGATCGTGACCTGCCACGACCCTTGGGGACTGCATATGGCACACTGCCTGAACGTAGGCAACGACGCCTAAAAGTGCGCCTATCACTAGACGAATCCTCCAATGGCATAAAATCAATCTCATCGTCACTTACATCACTTTCACTATCACTAAAACACCAGAAAAATGATAGTTTCCTCTTGCGTAGTTGCCTATGGGTAACACTTGTCACTCCAGAGGTGCTTGGCACAGGGTCTTGTGTGGCCACACTGGCCACCCCAGAAGTGCTTGGCCTAGGGACTGGTGTGGCCACACTGGCTACCCCAGAGGTGCTTGGCCCAGGGTCTGGTGTGGCCACAGTGGCCACCCCAGAGGTGATGGGCTGAGGGTCATCTCGGTTATCAAAGATATTTTCACTAATTCCTTGATTATTAGTGGCCACATCGGTGTCAAATCCACTAATCTCACATTGTATATCACTTTCCTCAAATAGTAGTGTTAATACGATGAGGCGTGAGTGAATCACGAGGATGTGCCATGATGTTGACCCAAGATGGAGCTGAATGTAACTGGTCCTACCATGTGGTACCCAGGCAGCCAGGATTTTTTTTAACCCAGCGCACACTGAGTGCGCAGACCCATTCTCTCATGTCTAGGTGACTCAGGCCTATCACGCCAATTTTGAAGAAATGAAAAATAAAACGTAAATATACGTTTGGGGCAGTAGCGGTACTAATGTATACTATATACGTTTGGACCGTTTAAGGGTTAATTCTGTAAGAAAAATAATTTTTTTTTTTTTTTCAAATTTTCTTGGACATTGGCGCACCCATTGAAATTTGGCATCTGGACCCTGAAAGGGTTGAAGAGGGCAATTTTCTGTTTGTCATAAGACAAAAAAAGTTTTTAGGACCAGTACTTACCGAGATATAAGACCGCGAATTTGGTGCTGGATGCTCACCTGATGGCAACATGGAGTCCTGCCACTTGCAGAAGTGTTGCCGATATACCTTTTTTTCTCATTTTTATTTTAATTTATATAATTTTTATGTTCTGATAATTACAATTTATAATACAGTGGAACCTCCAGTTATGAGTTTAATCTGTTCCATGACC
Source organism: Cherax destructor (assembly GCA_009830355.1). Lineage (NCBI taxonomy): Eukaryota > Metazoa > Arthropoda > Malacostraca > Decapoda > Parastacidae > Cherax > Cherax destructor. The sequence continues at coordinate 48,706 of WNWK01008033.1, read as the reverse complement.
TTGCTCGCATCTCAATTTGCTCGTTTGTAGACTCAATTGTCGTGCCTCCTGAGAGCCGTTCCGGCTCTCAGGAGGCACGACAAGATACTTCAATATTTCGCTAATACAGTGGACCCCCGAGGTTCGGTCGGTCTGAGTATCTGTCAGTTCGAGTTTCGATTGCTTTTTTCGGTCCAATTTTTCCCCGCCAACCAGTCATTTCCCCGACTATCGGTCCGGGTACCAGACTTGTCCGCCTCGCCGCGCAGGCGTCGTGAGCCCAGTCTAGCTTTGTTTACCATTGAGAAAACATTACCCAGCGTGCTCATTCAAACATTTCACTATAAATTTATTGTGTTTATTGCTGGTTTAGTGATTGTCACTGTGAAATAAGTCACCATGGGTCCAAAGAAGCTTCCTAGTGGTACCCCTGTGGTAAAGAAAGTGAGGAACACCATCAAACTGAAGGAGAAAGTAGAAAAATATGAGGAGGAGGAAGATAGACTGGAGGTGCCTTCTTCAGAGATTAAGGAAATTTGTTCAATGTGGAATGAGGTGCAAAGTTTCATTGAACAATTTCACCCTGAGCAAGCTGAAATAAGCCATCTCTGCAACAAATTCAGTGACAGAGCCATATTGCACTTCAGGAACATGTTAAAGAGGCGCCAGAAACAGAGGACTCTTGACAGTTATTTTGTGCGACAGGGGTCTAGTGACTCTCAAGCTGGTCCTAGTGGCATTAAAAGACAAAGAAGGGAAATACATAACCCCAGAGAGGAACTTGTTACCTGAAGTCCTTTTGGAGGGGGATTTCCCTTCCAAACACTAAGCCCTCCCCGTGTCTTCCCTATCTTCCAGATGCCAGCAAGTCTTCAATAAAGGTAAGTAAATGTTATTTTAAATGTTTAATTATAAATTTATTACTTTACTATACAGTGGACCCCCGGTGTTCGTCCTGCTCAAAACACGCCCTTTTATGTAAGTGTATTTTTTTAAATGCTTTTATAAGTGTAGTTTTGGGGGTCTAAAAGGACTAGTCTACTTTACATTATTTCTTAAGGGAATAAATTCGGTTGGTAATGGCACTTGAACAGCATTCTGTTACGAAAAATGGACGAACACCGGGGGTCCACTGTATATATTTATAATTGTTTTGTGTACGTAAAAGTATGGTTAATCATTACAAAATTAACTTTTTGTGAATATTTTTGGGTGTCTGGAACGGATTAATTGTATTTACATTATTTCTTATGGGAAGTAAAGGTTCGACTTTCGAACAGTTCGAGTTAAGGTCTAGCTCCTGGAACGGATTATGACCGAACCTCGGGGGTCCACTGTATCATGTATATGGCTTATTTATCTATCACAATTCATCTAATATGACATAATAAAAAATATAATAACATAGAAACCTGATATATACAGTCATACCTCGGTTAACGATGGCGTCGGATAACGATAAATTCGGTTAGCGATACATTTTTACGTCAAAATATTGACTCCATTTACGATGTTTGATTCAGTTTACGATATTCGTCCCGGACGCGTCCGCGTTTTGCCCAGCTGTGCGGGCACTCCAGGGAGCGTCAGTGTGCTATTGTTTACAAGCGAGAGCGACCACCACCCACTCCACCCACGCATTCATACCAGTATATTGTCATTATTCCACTGTTTTTAGTGCTTGCAACTGCTAAATAAGCTACCATGGGTCCAAAGAAAGCTCCTAGTGCCAAGCCTGTGGTAAAGAGGCTCAGAAATACAGTAGAACTGAAGAAGGAGATAATAGAAAAATATGAAAGTGGAGTGCGTATCACTGAGCTGGCCAGGCTGTATGGTAAAGCCTATTCTACCATCGCTACCATTGTGGCCAAGGGAAATACACGTAAAATCAAGGAAGAGGTGCGAAAGGTGCATATCTGATCACAAAACAGAGATCTCAAGTGCTGGAAGATGTGGAAAATTTGTTGTTGGTGTGGATCAACGAGAAACAGTTAGCAGGAGATAGTGTTTCGCAGGCAATAATATGTGAAAAAGCAAGGCAGTTGCATGATGATCTCGTTAAGAAAATGCCTGCAACAAGTGCTGAAGTGAGCGAATTTAAAGCCAGCAGAGGCTGGTTTCAAAAATTTAAGAATCGAAGTGGCATACATAGTGTTGTGAGGCATGGTGAGGCAGCCAGTTGTGACAAAAGTGCGGCTGAAAAATATGTGCCTGAATTCCAGGGGTACATAGAGGCTGAAGAATTCCTCCCCCAACAAGTGTTTAATTGTGATGAAACAGGCCTGTTTTGGAAGAAAAGGCCCAACAGGACCTTCATTACTCAGGAGGAAAAGGCACAGCCAGGACACAAGCCTATGAAAGACAGGCTAACTTTGATGCTTTGTGCTAATGCCAGTGGTGATTGCAAAGTGAAGCCTTTACTTGTGTATCATTCTGAAAATCCCCGAGTGTTTGGCAGATGTGGTATCACCAAGTCTAAATTGTGTGTGATGTGGAAGTCTAACAAAAAGGCATGGGTCACAAAGGACTTTTTCTTAGATTGGTTCAATGGCGTGTTTGGCCCCAGTGTGAAGAAATATCTCCAGGAAAATAATTTGCTACTTTAGTGCCTCCTGATAATGGACAATGCTCCTTGTCATCCTCCAAACTTGGTAGAGAAAATTGTGGAGGACTTTAAGTTCATCAAAGTGAAGTTCTTGCCCCCTAATACCACTCCTCTCCTCCAGCTAATGGACCAGCAGGTCATTTGCAACTTTAAAAAACTCTACACCAAAGCAATATTTCAAAAGTGCTTTGATGTGACAACAGACATGAATATAATCCTAAGAGACTTTTGGAAAAATCATTTCCATATCCTGCATTGTGTACACCTTATAGGTAAGGCTTAGGAGGGAGTGACTACGAGGACTTTGAACTCTGCCTGGAGAAAATTGTGGCCAGACTGTGTCCTAGAGAGGGATTTTGAAGGTTTTGGGGCTGAGCCTCAGAACCCTGAGCTTGAGCTTGAGCCTGAGCCTGTTGTGGAAGAAATTGTGGAACTGGGCAAGTCCATGGGGTTGGAGGTGAGTGGTGAAGATGTGGAACAGTTGGTGGAGGAGCACAATGAAGAGCTAACCACTGAAGATCTGCAAGAGCTTCAACAGCAACTGCAACAAGAGACCACAGGTCAGGACAATGGTTCAGAGGAGGAGGAGGTGGAACAGAGATGGAAGGAGGTGCCTTCTTCAGTGATTAAGGAGATTTGTGGAATGTGGAGCAGGGTGCAAGGCTTTATGGATGAATATCACCCTAACCATGCTGTTGCAGGCCGTGCTGGCAACCTGTGCAATGACACAGTGGTGTCTCATTTCAGGAATGTGTTAAAGAATTGCCAGACACAGAGCTCCCTGGACAGATTTTTGGTTAGAGAGGGGTCCAGTGACTCTCAACCTGGTCCTAGTGGCATTAAAAGAAAAAGGCCAGTAACCCCAGAAAGAAACTTGGTACCTGCAATGTTAATGGAAGGAGGTTCCCCTTCCAAACGCTAGCATACTATACTCCATCCTTTCCCCTCCTCCCGTCCTCCACACATCAACAGCTCGTCAATAAATGTAAGTGACATGTTATTGTACTATATTTACATGTGTTTCTTTAATGTTCATTAAATTGTGTATTATTTAATGTCAAAAAGTTCTAAAAAATATTTTATTTTACTACTTTTGGAAGTCTGGAACGGATTAATTTTATTTCCATTATTTCTTATGGGGAAAAGTGATTCGGATAACAATTGATTCGGTTACATATACGCCCTCTCTGACAGATTAATATCGTTAACCGAGGTATGACTGTACTCTAAAATGAATAAAATATGTCATTACGTGTGTGGCTAGTGGTGGCGGAGGTGGCGAGTTTAACCCTTTCAGGGTTATTGACGTACTAGTACGGCTTACGCCCTGGGGTTATTGACGTACTAGTATGCCTAAATTCTAGCGCCCTCAAATCAAGCAGAAACAGGCTGTTAGGCCTAGATGTGATAGAATGGGTCTGTGCGGTCAGTGTGCGCAGTATAAAAAAATTCCTGCACCACACAGTGCATAATGAGGAAAAAAAAACTGACCGTATTTTTGGTTTATAACAGCGACTTTGCAGTCTATTTTCGTATGGTATTTATTTATGTATTCTCGTTTTCTTGGTCTCATTTGATAGAATGGAAGATATATTACAGAAATAGAGATGATTTTGATTAGTTTGACAATGACAAGTACCTTGAAATTGAGCTCAAAGTAGCGAAAATGTTCGATTTTTGACGATGTTCAAGAGTAAACAAATCACTCCATGCGTCCAATACACATCAACTGGCGAGTCTAATATTCATGCACAAGTGCTCTGATATTGTTTATACCATTTTTACAATGATGCAGTTGTATACATAACAGTAAATCTTCTATTTTTTTGTGAGAATAAAAATTCAAAATGATAAGCAAAAGTAATGTAAGAGGGGCCTGGAAACGTGACTAATGAACAGAGAAGATGTTATTTTAGTGCAAGGAATGTCTGCCTTGTTTATTCTGGACCCTATTTTGAAATTGGCATCGTTTGAAATTTGTGAGAAATTGGCCAAATTGCCATTTTCTGACCACTATTTTGGGTAGTTGTAATTGGTAAATAGGCGGTTTCTTGTACTCAATCGATAGAAGAAAAAGGAGTTCTAACAAAATAGCTATAATTTTAGTAGATTGAAACATTGTAATTTGCCGAAAATAGGGCTCAAAGTGGGCGAAATCACCGATGTGTAAATGTCATTCATACCGATAACTTCGCGAAAGAATAATTCAATTAGTTTTCGATCAAATTTCATAATTTTTGTGGCGTTATGATCGGAAAAAGATTCTCTATCATTTCAAAAGAATTTTTTTTTTTTAAATTCTTGGACTCTGAAAGGGTTAAGAGACAGGACAAAATATGTACTCCTTCAATATTTCACTAATATCATCTAGTATACGGCTTATTTATCCATCACAATCTAATGTGACATAATAAGCAATATAAATAACATAAAAACCTGATACATACTCTAGAATGAAGAAAATGTCATTATGTGACATGTGGAGGAGGCCACAACCGCTCCCGCATTGTTGTGGTATTCACTGCCATCTAGTCACGGCCTTTCAAAGCCGTCTATTATTATAATTATTATTATATAGTACATTATTATTATACATGTACAGTGGACCCTTGCTTATCAGCCATTCCTGTTATTGGCCAACTCGCTTATATGCCGGTTTTTCGGCTTCCGGTTATCAGCCGGTTTTTTGCTTATCGGCCGTATGGGATGCATCAACCTGCCGGCGACGCCACTTCTTCATGCGTATCACACTCAGTCTGCGTCTCTCATTGAGTAAGTAATACTCTGCATGTTCATCCATTCATCCGTTCATTTTGGTGCTTGTTTATTGACTGTGACTGTGAAATAAGCCACCATAGGGCCAAAGAAAGTTCAGAGTGCCAGCCCTTTGGTAAAGGGCTGAGAGGGGAGAATGTGCCTTCTTCAGTGATTCTACGATATGTTCGATACTAAAGCAGCAGGAGTCGATAAAGGCTATAGCGCCAGCCAGCGATAAAGTGTAGCAAGTAAGTTAAGCGATAGAAAAATGACAACACGAAACTTAACTCCTCCATTGTTGTTTGAGGTATATAGGGTGGTTGACAACACCAGCTGCCTCTGCTGCTGCCTTCACCACCACTATGTAAGGCTTATCTTTCAGTGGCCCTTATACACCCAACAACACAACACCACTTGTGACATTCGTAATGACATATTTTATTCATTCTAGAGTATATGTCATGTTTCTATGTTATTAATATTGTTTATTATCTCATATTAGATGAATTGTGATAGATAAATAAGCCTTAGTGTTGATATTAGTGTCATATTGAAGGACTATCTTGTCCTGTCTCCAAACTCCTGCCGCCCCCACCACTAGCCTCCTACGTAATGACATATTTTATTCATTCTAGAGTGTATATGAGGTTTCTATGTTATTTATATTGTTTATTATGTCATATTAGAAGAATTGTGATAGATAAATAAGCCGTAAAGAGTTGATATTGAAGGAGTATTTTGTCCTGTCTCCAAACAATACTCTCCTCCTGCCTTCAATAAAGGTATGTAATAGTGATTTAAACGTTCATTTATCCATTTCTTTAGTCATTTTACTTAGTTCTCATTGTTTTGTATATGTAAAACTATAGTTAATCTTAAAACAAAAATTTTTTTGTTGATATTTTTGTCTTGAACGGATTAATTGTATTTACATTAATTCTTATGGGAAATATTATTTCGCTTTTAGGCCGAGCTTCTGGAATGAATTACGGCCGATAAGCGAGGGTCCACTGTGTTATTATTATACGTATTATTTTTTTTTTTTTTTTTATTAACACATAGGCAGTTTCCCACCAAGGCAGGGTGGCCCAACAAAGAAAAACTTTCATCATCATTCACTCTATCACTGTCTTGCCAGAAGCATGCTTACACTACAGCTACAAAACTGCAACATTAACACCCCTCCTTCAGAGTTCCGGCACTGTACTTCCCATCTCTAGGAATCAAGTCCGGCCTGCCGGTTTTCCTGAAACCCTTCATAAATGTTACCTTGCCTACACTCCAACAGCACGTCAAGTCCTAAAAACCATTTGTCTCCATTCGCTCCAATCTAACACGCTCACACACGCTTGCTGGAAGTCCAAGCCCCTTGCACACAAAACCTCCTTTACCCCCTCCCTCCAACCTTTTCTAGGCCGACCCCTACCCCGCCTTCCCTCCACTACAGATTTATAGTCTCGAAGTCATTCTATTTTGTTCCATACTCTCTATATGTCCAAACCATCTCAATACCCTCTCCTCAGCTCTCTGGATAATAGTTTTGGTAATCCCACACCTCCTAATCTCGAAACTACACATTCTCTGCATTATATTCACACCACACATTGCCCTCAGACATGACATCTCCACTGCCTCCAGCCTTCTCCTTGTTGCAACATTCACAACCCATGTCTCACACTCATACAAGAGTGTTGGTATAACTATACTCTCATACATTCCCCTCTTTGCTTTCATGGATAAAGTTCTCTGTCTCCACAAGCTTCTCAGTGCACCACTCACCTTTTTCCCCTCGTTAATTCTATGATTCACCTCATCCTTCATATACCCATCTGCTGACACTTCCACTCCCAAATATCTGAACACATTCACCTCCTCCATACTCTCTCCCTCCAATCTGATATCCAATCTTCCGTTATCTAATTTTTTTGTTATCCTCATCACCTTACTCTTTCCTATATTCACTTTTAATTTCCTTCTTTTACATTCCCTACCAAACTCCTCCACTTACCTCTGCAACTTCTCTTCAGAATCTCCCAAAAGCACAGTGTCATCAGCAAAGAGCAACTGTGACAACTCCCACTTTGTATTATTATTATTATTATTATTATTATTACTATTATTATTATACATATTATACTATTATTATTATACATATTATTATTATTACAATATAAATAATTTGGAATTTTTATTCACACAAAAAATAGAAGATTTACTGTTATGCAGACTACTGCATTATTGTAATACAGTGGACCCTCGGTTAGCAGCCGTAATCTGTTCCAGGAGCTAGGCCTTTAACCGAATTAATATTCCCCTTAAGAATTAATGTAAATATAATTAATCCGTTCCAGACAAAAATATTCACACAAAAAAATTTCTTTAACAATTAAATTAGTATTACATACCTTTATTGAAGACTAATGCTGGCTTCTGGAAGATAGGGAGGAGGAAATAGAGAGGAGTTAGTTTTTGGAAGAGAAATCCCCCTCCAAAAGAACTTCAGGTAACAAGTCCCTCTCTGGGGTTACTTCCCTCCTTTTTCTTTTAATGCCACTAGGACCAGCTTGAGAGTCACTAGAACCTTGTCTAGAAAAATAAGTGTCCCGAGTGCTCTGTTTCTGGCGCCTCTTTAACATTTCCCTGAAGTGGGACAAGGTTTTATCACTAAACATGTTGCAGATATGGCTTGTTTCAGCTTGGTCAGGATGGTGTTTTTCAACAAAACTTTGTAACCTATTCCACATTCCACACATTTCCTTAATCACTGAAGAAGGCACCTCCTCTCTCTCTTCCTCCTCCTGTGAAGCAAGTTCCTGAGCTGTGGTCTGTTGCTGTTCCAGATGAAGCTCTTGCAGCTCTTCAGTTGTTAGCTCTACCCTGTGGTACTCCACCAACTCTTCCACATCCTCACCACTCACCTCCAACCCCAGGCTGTTCCCCAATGTCACAATATCTTCCACAACAGGCACAGGGTCGTCAGCTGCAAATCCTTCAAAATCCCTCTGTTGGACACAATCTGGCCACAGTGGTCTCCAAGCAGAGTTCAAAGTCCTGGTAGCCACTCCCTCCCAAGCCTTACCTATAAGGCCTATGCAGTTGTAGATATTGAAGTGATTCTTCCAGAACCCTCTAAGGGTCAATTCAGTGTCTGAGGTCATTTCAAAGCACTTCTGAAACACTGCTTTGGTGTACAGTTTCTTGAAGTTAGAAATGACCTGCTGGTCCATGGGCTGGAGAAGAGGAGTGGTGTTAGGAGGCAAGAACTTCACTTTTATAAACTTGAAGTCCCTAGACATTTGGTCTTCCAAGTCTGGAGGATGTGCAGGAGCATTGTCCAGTACCAGGAGGCACTTGAGTCCCAAATTGTTATCCTGAAGGCATTTTTTCACACTTGGGCCAAACACATAATCAACCCAATCTTTGAAAATTGACCTTGTGACCCATGCATTTTGACTTGATTTCCACATCACACACAATCTTTTCTTGTGAACATTGTGTTTCTTGAACACTCTGGAATTTTCAGAGTGATACACGAGTAAAGGCTTCACTTTGAAATCCCCACTTGCATTGCTACACAACATGAGAGTTAGCCTGTCTTTCATAGGCTTGTGTCCACGCAGTGTCTTTTCCTCTTGCGGGATGTAGGTCCTGTTGGGCATTTTCTTCCAAAACAGGCCTGTTTCGTCACAGTTAAACACTTGTTGGGGTTTCAGATTTTCACTCTTTATGTAGTCCTGAAATTCCTGCACAAACTTTTCAGCAGAATGTTTGTCTGAACTTGCAGCCTCACCATGCCTTACAACACTGTGTATGCCACTATGCTTCTTAAATCTCTCAAACCAGCCTTTGCTGGCCCTAAATTCACTACCAGCAGCACTTGTTCCAGGAGTTTTCTTCACAAGATCTTCATGCCTTGCCTTCTCACAAATAACAGACTCCACTACACTGTCTCCCACCATTTGTTTTTCTTTAATCCACAATAATAATAACTTTTCCATTTGTTCCATTATTGGTGACCTTTGTTTCGTAAGCACATTTACTCCTTTGGCAACATCAGCCTCCTTGATCTATTCTTTCTTTGACAAGATGGTTGTAATTGTTGATTTGTTTTTCCCAAACATCCTGGCAAGTTCCAGCACCCGCATACCACTCTCATATTTCTCAATCACTTCTCTCTTAAATTCCATGGTATTTCTCACTCTCTTTGCCACAGGAACTTTACTAGGAACTTTCTTGGGAGCCATGGTTACTTATTTCGCAGTTGCACTGGTAAAAAACAATGGAAAACAAGCGAAATGTTTGTATGAATGAGCAGAAGCTTCCTTACGTACCGAGAGAAACAAACAAACTGAAGCGCAAGTGTCCCCAGCCGGCGAGTTGACGCGTCCAATACGACTGCTAACCGGAATAACGGCCGCTAACCGGGAGCCGTAAAACCGGCCACTAACCGAGTTGGCTGCTAACAGGAACGGCCGCTAACCGAGGGTCCACTGTAATTGTATAAATAATGTCAACCCATTCAAGGCTGCATATTGGAATGGATGCTGACGTCATTTGTTTACTCTTGAGCATCGGCAAAAATCAAACATTTCCGCTACTTTGAGCTCAATTTCAAGGTACTTTTCGTTGTGAAAGCAATCAGAATCATATCTATTTCTGTAATATATCTTCCATTCTATCAAATGAGACAAAAAAAACAAGAATACAACCATAAAAACCATACAAAAATATACCACGAAGGGGCGGCTAATGGCTCAGAAATGAACTCCGTTATTTATGGTCCAATTTCTTTCAATTTTGGTGTACAGTAGAACGTCATTTAGCACGATAGTTACGTTCCTGAAAAAGTCGTGTTAGATAATTTCGTGTTAAATAATTAACATAACTTATGGGAAAAATAGGGTTACATTCCTGGGAGTCCCCAAAAAGCCAAAAAGGTTTTTTTAGATCAATAGATCTTGCAAAAATTAAAGGCGAATATGTAATTTTAGTTCATTGTCATGATATATTACTGCTTAAGACTACAAATGCAATAGAAATTATAGTATTTCTTACCTTAAATTGTGGGTAATAATGTTTGTGGATGGTAGTGAAGAGTGGATATGGATGGTGTGGCCCTACTGAGCTGAGGTGGATATGTAATTGTAGTGCATTGTCATGATATATTACTGCTTAAGACTACAAATGCAATAGAAATTATAGTATTTCTTACCTTAAATTGTGGGTAATGATGTTTATGGATGGTAGTGAAGAGTGGATATGGATGGTGTGGCCCTACTGGGCTGAGGTGGATGCTTGAACGACACTATTAACCTTCATTATAATATGACTCTCCCTCGCATGGGCATGGCTCTCCCGGGCCATGGGCACAAACACACTGCCTGTGTACCCTCACATTATCACCAATAAAGAAGCCTCCGAAGCTTTATCATTCATTCCCGCTACCAAGAACGACGCTATTAACCTTCATTATAATATGACAATAATATCAACTCTACGACTTATTTATCTATCACAATTCATCTAATATGACATAATACACAATATTAATAACCTAGAAACATGACATATACAGTGGACCCCCGCCTAACGAGCAAAATTAATTCCAGAAGCCTGCTCAAGTGCCATTACCGAACGAATTTACTTCCTTAAGAAATAATGTCACGTAGGTTCGTCTATTTCAGACCCCCAAAAATACACTTCCACAAGCACTTACAATATTATACTTACATAATTGTACGATTTCCGGGTTGCTCGTTAGGCGGGGGTCCACTGTACTCCAGAATGAATAAAATATGTCATTACGTATGATTAGTAGTGGTGGTGGTGTTGTTGGGTTATCAGGACCACTGGCAGCATAAGCCATATAGAGGTGGTGGCGGTGTGGGGGCAGCGGCAGTGTTGTCAGTGGCTTTATATATCTCCAATAACATTGGAGGAGTTAAGTTTCGTGTCGTCCTTTTTCTATCGCTTAATCACTTAAGTTACTTGCTACACTTTTAATGCTGCACTTTATCGCTGGCTGGCACTATAGCCTTTATTGACTCCTGCTGCTTTAGTATTGTACATATCGCAGAATCACTGAATCACTGAAGAAGACACATTTTCCCCTCTCTCTTCCTCCTCCACTTTGGTACTTTGCTATGATTTTTTTCTTTAATTCTGTCATGTTACTCACCTTCTTTACCAAAGGCTGGCACTAGGAGATTTCTTTGGGGCCATGGTGGCTTATTTAGCGGTTGCAAGCACAAAAAACATTGGATTACTTTTCTGTATTGCAAAATGTTTCGTATGAATGCAGGATGTGATGCTCACTCGCCGAGAAATAATAGCAGACTGGCACTGAATGCGTCTGTGGCAGGCTTTATGTGCGCAGGGCCACTGGGGCATGTTCCGTACCACTGTCGAAAACCAAGGCTATATTTTGACGAAAAAAGTTGCCGATAACCAAAATGTATGGTAACCAAGACTCATGAAAACCAAGGGTTCACTGTATGTACAATTAAACTCGTAAGTCAAGGTACCACTGTATTGTTTTCGAACATTCAACCTAAACTACTATTATTTTAACCCTTTCGGGGTTATGGTCGTACAAGTACGTTTTACGCACTGTGGTTATTGACGTACTAGTATGCCTAAATTCTAGCGCCCTCAAATCAAGCAGAAACAGGTGTTAGGCCTAGATGTGATAGAATGGGTCTGTGCGGTCAGTGTGCACAGTATAAAAGAATTCCTGCACCACACAGTGCATAATGAGGAAAAAAAACTCTGACCGTGTTTTTGGTTTAAAACAGCGACTTTGCAGTCTATTTTCGTATGGTATTTATTGTTGTATTCTCGTTTTCTTGGTCTCATTTGATAGAATGGAAGATATATTACAGAAATAGAGATGATTTTGATTGATTTGACAATAACAAATACCTTGAAATTGAGCTCAAAGTAGTGAAAATGTTCGATTTTTGACGATGTTCAAGAGTAGCCTGGAGACGTGACTAATGAACAGAGAAGATGTTATTTTAGTGCCAGGAATGTCTGCCTTGTTTATTATAGACCCTATTTTGAAATTGGCATCGTTTGAAATTTGTGTGAAATTGGCCAAATTGCCATTTTCTGACAACTATTTTGGGTAGTTGAAATTGGTAAATAGGCGATTTCTTGTACTCAATCGATAGAAGAAATGGAGATCTAGTGAAATAGCTATAATTTTAGTAGACTGAAACATTGGAATGTGCCGAAAATAGGGCTCAAAGTGGGCGAAATCGCCGATGCGTAAGTGTCATGGCTACTGCTAACTTCGCGAAAGCATAATTCTGTTAGTTTTCGATCAAATTAAATAATTTTTGTGGCATTATGATCGGAAAATGATTCTCTATCATTCCATAAGAATTTTTTTTTTTTAAATTCGTGGACCCTGAGAACGAGTTTCAGAGAGACCCCTTGGACCCCCAAAGGGTTAACATACATGAAGGACAATAAATGAAATTGTACTACAAAGATAATAAAAGATTGGGAACAGAAAACATAGATGAACCAAGGGCCCACCATCTTTTTTTGGGTTTTCATCTTCATTTATTGGTTAATTTTGTTGCTAGACAACAATATTACATAAAGGAACTTAACCTAAATATAAATACTGTAATATTAACCCTTAAACTGTCCACACGTAGATATACGTTCACTCGCATAGCTGACCGGTTATTTTGAAAAAAAAAAAAAAAAAAAAATGAAGAGCACATTTTTATAAACAGGATAGGCTAAAAAAAAAAATTGTGCCAGTATTTACCGAGATATAAGCCCGCCAAATTGGTACTGGATGCTCACCTGATGGCAACATCAAGTCTTGCCGCTTGCAGAAGTAATGCCGATATACAGTGGACCCCCGAGTTTCGTAAAAACTTCACTCCTGAAGTCTGCTCAAGTGCCATTACCGAACGAATTTACTCCCTTAAGAAAAAATTTCACGTAGGTTAGTCTATTTCAGACCCCCAAAAATACACTTCCACAAGAACTTACAAAATTATACTTACATAATTGCACGATTTCCGGGGTATTCGTTAACTGAGGGTCCACTGTACTTTTTTTTCTAGTTTTTATTTTAATTTATATAATTTTTATGTTCTGATAATTACAATTTACAAGAGTTCTTGTGATTTTATAGCCAATCTTTGTTCTAACACTAATATTATGTACTGAAATAGTACTCAAATAGTCACAATCACACCAACAGGTGAACAGTTTCACCTTCCTTGGTCATTTACTGTTGTCTATAAATATAAACGAAGTATTTATAGGTCCCAGCAATGTTTTAGACATCCTGGAGTATATATGAAACTCCTTGAAGAATGGTGTGTTGACAAGTGTCAGATAACTCTTGACAGCCCAGTGACATTTGATAAATGTTAACAGTGTTGGAGGGAACCCTCCCTTTTTCAATATCTGTCTATCTGTCTGTCTGTCTGTCTGTATCTATCTATCTGTCTGTTTGTCTAGCTCTGCTTATGTGTGTCTAACTCTGCTTATCTGTCTGCCTGTGTATGTCTTTCCGTCTGCTTGTCTCAGTCTCAGAGTGCGTCTCGTAAGACAACAGGTATTATACACGATGCAGAAGTAACGATGCGTATTACTTGCCAGGAGTTTCCATGCTTATTATGTATTATATCTACAAGCATTGTATAGCATTTTGCCTAGAATTTTTGGGTTATCCTAGGTAATTTACACTGTAAAATAACTCTACTTATGTGTACATGTGAGAGAGAGACAGAGATATAGGACATAGATATAGATAAATATACGTATAGAGAGACAAAGATATAGACAGATAAAGATATAGACAGAGTTATAGACAGATAGAGAGACAGCCAGAGACAGCCAAAGCCAGCCAGCCTGCTGAATACATAAGAACATAAGAAAGAAGGAACACTGCAGCAAGCCTACTGGCCCATGCAAGGCAGGTCCATGTCACCCCCCAACTTAGACTTATGATCCACCTAGTCAGGTCACATCCTCTGAAGGAAGGAGCATGGCATCAGACCTAGTAGCACAAGCTAGTCAGGTTCAACTCACACCCACCCACAGCCACTCATGTATTTATCTAACCTATTTTTACTTTCCTCTTATAGTATAATCATATTGTAATTTGAAATAATATATATAACTAGAATAAACTTAATCAATTTCTCTAGTATTATGTACATAGTGAATAAGTCTTTAGACTAATCTGCCCCTAATGCCATGGCATGCCAGTGGCTCTCCTTGCATTACAGTTTTATAATTGTAACTACCAATACCTATGTATACTTGTAACTTGCAACGAAATAAAAATATTATTATATTATTATATGGGGAGTGTTAATGTGACATAACATCATTGAATCCCTGGTGTTTGCCACACTATTTGCTCTAGCTGGCACTCAATCGAACTGGTGCTCCCACAAGGTACTAAGTAGTCCCAGATTTTTTTTAATACTGCGCACACTGAGGGCGCAGACCCATTCTCTCATGTCTAGGCGACTCAGGCCTATCGCACTAAATTTGAAGGAATGAAAAATAAAACGTAGCTCTACGTTCGGTCAGCTACGCACGTGAACGTATATCTACGTGTGGACAGTTTAAGGGTTAATAAAGGAACTTGCTTGATTTTTTTTTTTTGAGAAAACAAACTGTTTATTCTGCAAGTATCCTTACCTCACTTATAGTATTTGTGTATTGGGATCTGCAACACCAACTCACTTTAACCCTTAAACTGTCCACACGTAGATATACGTTCACGTGCGTACTGCTCCGAACGTAGATCTACGTTTTATTTTTCATTCCTTCAAATTTAGTGCGATAGGCCTGAGTCGCCTAGACATGAGAGAATGGATCTGCGCCCTCAGTGTGCACAGTATTAAAAAAATCTGGGACCACTTAGTACCTTGTGGGAGCACCAGTTCAATTGAGTGCCAGCTAGAGCAAATAGTGTGGCAAACACCAGGGATTCACTGATGTCATGTCGCATTAACACTCCCCTTATAAGAGGAAAGTAAAAATAGGTTAGATAAATACATGAGTGGCTGTGGGTGGGTGTAAGTTGGACCTGACTAGCTTGTGCTACTAGGTCTGATGCCATGCTCCTTCCTTCAGAGGATGTGACCTGACTAGGTGGGTCATTGGTCTAAGCTGAGGGGTGACATGGACATGCCTTGCATGGGCCAGTAGGCCTGCTGCAGTGTTCATTCTTTCTTATGTTCTTATGTATTCGGCAGGCTGGCTGGCTTTGGCTGTCTCTGGCTGTCTCTCTATCTGTCTATAACTCTGTCTATATCTTTGTCTGTCTATATATCTATCTATATCTATGTACTGTCACCAATTATAGCAGCATTATTCAATAAATCCATTGAATCTTCAACCTTCCCATCAATTCTCAAAATAGCTAGGGTCACCCCGATCCACAAAGGAGGTGACCAAACTGACTTGAACAATTACAGACCAATCTCAAATTTACCACTGCTTTCTAAAATCTTCGAAAAATTAATTCATAAACAGATCTATTCCTACCTCGTCTCACACAATGTACTAAACCCCTGTCAATTTGGATTCAGGACCAACAAGAGCACAAACGATGCTATAACACACATGTTAGAGTTAATATACACCGCACTTGAGAAGAAAGAGGTTCCGCTGGGAATCTTCATAGACCTACGCAAAGCATTTGATACAGTCGACCATGATTTATTGCTCACAAAACTAGCGCACTATGATATTAGGGGGCACCCCCTCAACTACCTAAAGTCGTACCTTAGCAACAGAAGTCAGTACGTGAACACAAATGGAGAGAACTCTTCCACACAACAAATTACAGTCGGTGTCCCTCAAGGTAGTGTCCTGGGGCCACTCCTATTCCTCATTTACATAAATGACCTACCGAATGCATCACAACTACTCAAACCCATTTTGTTTGCAGATGACACAACATATGTCTTCTCTCACCCAAATCCAGTCGTACTAGCCAACACAGTTAATGCCGAATTACAGAAAATATCAACATGGATGATGACAAATAAGCTTACTCTCAATACGGACAAGACCTACTACATTCAGTTTGGAAACAAAGCTACAAATGTTCCACTTAACATAACGCTAAATGGTTCACCCATCACAAGGCTCACAGAGGAAAATTCCTAGGAATCCACCTTGACAGTAGTCTTAAATTCCAAACACACATACAACAAATTTCCAAGAAAATCTCAAGGACAGTAGGTATATTATCTAAGATACGCTATTATGTGCCTCAACCAGCTCTCATTGCACTATATCATTCTCTTATCTACCCTTATCTCACCTATGGAATCTGTGCATGGGGCTCAACAACATTAAATCACCTTAGACCACTCATAACCCAGCAAAAGGCTGCAGTCAGGATGATAACAAATTCCCACTCTAGACAGCATACTCCACCTATATTCAGAACCTTAAAACTACTCACCATAAAAAATATTCATACCTATTCATGTGCCTTCTACATACATAAAACTCTACATGCTAATATTAACCCTGCGCTCAGAATTCTCCTCAACAACTTTAATAGGTCCCACGAACATGACACAAGACACAGATCACTATTTGACATACCCGAGTCCATACTAACCAATGTAAAAATTCTATGCACATAAAGGGCCCCAAAATCTGGAATTCATTACCAGTAAATATCAAGTTAACCTTGTCGGAAAATCAATTCAAGACTCTTCTCAAAAGTCACCTACTCACCCTATACTAAATACTCATACTGTAACAAACTTCCAAACCCAATATTATTTTACTTAAGAAGATCTCATTTTGATATGTTCATCCTCCTTAACACTTGTTGCAATCTCATATCATCATATTGTCATTTAAAATCTTATAGTATCATCATTTTCTTAATTTGAAATAAAATATATACCTAGATGAAACTCTAAAAACTATTTCTAGTATTGTTATTATACTAGTATAGCATCAACATACTGTAATTTGAAATAAATTCTACAACTAGATTAAACTCAACCAATTTCTCTTGTATTGTCTTTAAATAGTATGTATAACCATTTAATAATTTAAATAATATAGAACTAGAATAAACTCAATCAATTTCTTTAGCATTAAGTACTTAGTGAATAAGTCTCTAGAATAAACTGCCCCTAATGCCATGGCATGCCAGTGGCTCTCCTTGCATTACAGTTTTATATTTGTATTATATTTGTAACTACCAATAACATTGTACACTTGTAACATGCATTGAAATAAAAAATTATTATTATTATTATTATTATAATTATTATTATTATATGTCCTATATCTCTCTCTCTCTCACATGTACACATAAGTACAGTTATTATACATAGTGTAAATTACCTAGGATAACCCAAAAATTCCAGGCAAAGTGCTATACAATGCTTGTAGATATAAGGCATAATAAGCATGACTGGCAAGTAATACGCATCGTCACTTCTGCATCGTGTATAATACCTGTTGGCTTACGAGACGCACTCTGAGACTGAGACAAGCAGACGGAAAGACACACACACAGGCAGACAGAAAGATAGATAAGCAGAGTTAGACAGAAATAAGCAGAGCTAGACAAACAGACAGATACAGGCAGACAGACAGACCGATACAGACAGACAGATAGACAGATAGACAGACAGGCAGACAGATAAACATTGAAAAAGGGAGGGTTCCCTCCAGCACTGCTGACATTTATCAAATGTCACTGGGCTGTCAAGAGTTATCTGACACTTGTCAATGCACCATTCTTCAAGGAGTTTCATATACTCCAGGCACACAGGCAGACAGAAAGACAGATAAGTAGAGCTAGACAGACACAGACAGAGAGACAGACAGATACAGACAAACAGATTCAGACAGACAGACAGACAGACAGATAGATACAGAGTGAAAGAGCAAGGGTTCCCTGCACACATTCATTCATCAATGTCACTGCCTTATCCGTAGTTATCTGGCAATTGTCATAACACCATTCTTCAAGGAGTTTCATATATACTCCTGGATGTCTAAAACATTGCTGGGACCTATAAATACTTCGTATATATTTATAGACAATAGTAAATGACCAAGGTAGGCAAAAATGTTCACCTGTTGGTGTGATTGTGACTATTTGAATACTATTTCAGTACATAATATTAGTGTTAGAACAAAGATTGGCTATGAAATCACAGGAACTATTGTAAATTGTAATTATCAGAACATAAAAATTATATAAATTAAAATAAAAACTAGAAAAAAAAGTATATCGGCAATACTTCTGCAAGCGGCAGGACTTGATGTTGCCGTCAGGTGAGCATCCAGCACCAAATTGGCGGGCTTATATCTCAGTAAGTACTGGCCCTAAAATTTTTTTTTTAGCCTATCCTGTTTATAAAAATGCGCTCTTCATTTAAAAAATAAATGATTTTTTTTTTAAAAGTATTCTTAGCAGTACGCAGGTGAACGTAGATCTACGTGTGGACAGTTTAAGGGTTAAAATATTATGTAACATGTAGTATTCAAATTATCTAAAATTTCATCTCTTCAATGCCAAATACAGTGGTACCTCGGTTAACGATATTTTTTTCATTCTAGAATGCTGTTCAAGTGCCATTACCAAACGAATTTATCCCCATTAGGAATAATGTAAAATAGACTAGTCCTTTTAGACCCCCAAAAATACACTTACAAAAGCATTTAAAAAAATAAACTTACATAAAAGGGTGAGTTTGGGGACCATCGTTAACCGAGGTACCACTGTAGTGTTAAGTTGTATGCTTAGTCTACTTTAAATGCTCTACATTACCAGTTTTGACAGAAACTGCCTTACTACACAAACTCTGAAGATTATACCTCTAGCACCTCCCTCAGTCCCTTCTACCTTGATCTCTTGCTACCCTCTATCCCTGCACTATCCACCATCCTGCTGCACTCCATACCCTACTAATCATCCATCTCCCTGTTACACCCCATTCTCCCTGCATCCTGCAATAACCTGCAGCGCTGTATAACCCCTGTGGTTTAGCGCTTCTATTTGATTATAATAATAATCTACATTACCAGGGGCTTTCTATAAAGTTTGTTACGTATTATATACTTCTTGGAAGTAATTTAATTTTGTGTATAGGGTATCTGAAAAGACCAGGAGGAGTTTTTCACAAATAAAATCAAGCAGTGTATAAGTTATGTACAGTTAATTTTCAGGGCAATGAAATCATGCACATAAAGTAAACCATTAGTCTTTTTATTTGTTTACATTCTCTTTCTTTGTGTCTTACCAATATTGTTGGCTGGGGTTGGAACCAGTGATGGTGCTGCTGTTACTTCAGCTGTTCTTGTGATATCCGGGGGTCACCATCCTGGTCCTAGACCAGCATCCTTGGACCAGGGTTGTAGTCTGTTATTTACTTTACAAATTAGAAGTTGTAATTTTTATTGTGTTGCTCTTATACTTCTTACAATTTTTAATTTAGTTGTATATTTATTTAATTTAATTTTCTTGCTCAGGACTTGTGATAAATGATGAGACGAAGATCATCTAGACGTGTTGTGGCAAGTGATCGACACACACGTGCTGAGACAGGAGTAGCAGACCAAGCAGATCCTCTGTCTGCTTCTAGCACTTCTGCTACTAACTTTGACACACATGATAGATATAGACACTACCTTCAATTTTGCCAACAAGATGCCTTGCCTCCACTTCAACCAATTACATCATTTTCGCCCATGCAAAGTGAGTAGTGTTAAAATTTTTAAGGACCACAGCAAAAGATTGAGTAATGATTCATATTTACTGGTGGATTATGCCCCAATTTTGTCTATGGTTTTGAAAACCAAGACACAATAGGAAAACTGCATGAGCAATATATCCTGTCCTGGAAGAACACAGAACAAGAGGTAATACAGCCTCTCCTCACTTAGCGACGTACTCGTTTACCAACGACTTGGACTTACGAAGGGCTCTGACTAGTATGCATACCTAAATAATGTACAGTAGACCATTATATTACACGGTAAGTATGTCGTGAAAAGGCCATGTTAGGTAAATCCATGTTAGATGAACTGAAGAACTTATGGGAAAATAAGGTTATGTTCCTAGGAGCCCAAAAAAGCCAAACAACTTTTTTTTTATACCTCCAGATCTTACAAATACAACAGAAATAATAGTATTTCTTAACTTAAATTGTGGGTGCTGGTGTTTGTGGATGATTGTGAAGAAAGTGGAGAGTTATGCTGTGGCCCTACTGGGCTGAAGTGGATGGTAGAGGTTCTGGTACTGAAGTCGATGGGTGTACTGGAGTGTGCAGTCAGTTAAGGCAGTAAGTCAGTCAAGTCAAATAAGTAAGTAAATAGCAAGTCAGTCAAGTCAGTTTGGCCTGTCAGTCAAGTTTGTCAGTGAGTTATTCATCACACAAACTAGTATATTTACCTCATTCTTTTTAACTGTACAAACTGACACTTCATTAAGGCCATAGGCACTCTCTCTTGTCTAATGCAGCCTCTCCTCACTTAACAATGGAATTCCGTTCCTAAGACCTCATTGGTAAATGAATTCGTCGCTAAATGAAGAGCATACTATAATGGTAGTGGGTTTGTGTCAACCATCTTTGATATTGTTTACTGTCACCTTTGCACCATTTATAACATTTCTGGTATATTTTTAAATGTTTGTACAGTAGTGTCCTGTATATTTTATTAAACAGAATAGAGGAAATCAGCTCAAATATACATTATTTAGGTATGCATACTGGTCAGAGAACCCATCGCAAGTCCGAGTCGTCGGTAAACGAGTACATACGTCGCTAAGTGAGGAGAGGTTGTATCTCCATTTTCTTCGTAACTCTAAGGTTTAAAAAACTCTTATACCTTTTCTTGCCACTTTCAGCAACACTCATATGCCTACTGGGTGCCATGATTGCTTCGCAGATATAAGATATGGCAGTTAAAAGATCAAAACACAATTCACAAACACAACTAGCTCTTTGGGAGCAATTGTGCTAGACATGTATGAATGAAGGCTGGGATGGGGGTGTCAGGAATGGCAGAGGATAGCGGTAGGTCTTCACCTGCTGACACAATGGTCTGACCCACAACAAGGCAGCAGCCCACAAACTGAACCGTGTCAAGTTAATTTTACAGTGTTGTAGAAAATTGTTCTGCAATTTTTCATTAGTGCAATAACCTAAATGTGGCAATCTGTGTAATATAACGGTCTACTGTACAGTGGAACCTCGACTTATGAGTGTCCCAACATATGAGTTTTTCGAGATACAAGCTGTCACTCGGTCGATTTTTTGCTCTAAGTTATCAGCCAACATCCGAATTACGAGTGAGCTTTCCCCTCTTCCCCCTCACCCACAACCTCGCTTGTTTATCTATGATTTCATGCTTTAATTCCATGGAAATTATCCTCTTTTTTCTTCTCAGCACTGTCCTTTGCACTTTCTTAGGACCCCATGGTTAGAAAAAAGAAATTTGGCCAAATGACTGTAAAAAATGTAAGCAAAGCACCAGAGAAATGCTTCCACAGCGAGGTAAACAGTGGTGGTATTCTGAAGCTCCTCATTATTATTATTATTATTATTATTATTATTATTATTATTATTATTATAATTATAATTATTATTATTATTAATTTAGGGAACTTAAGCACAGATCCAATTCCCTAGATCAAGAGCCCCTCGCCAGCATCAAGGTTCCTTGACGCTGGTGAGGGGGCTCTTAATATAGGGAGTTGGATCTGTGCTCCAGTTCCCTAAATTAATAATAACAATAATACAGTGGAACCTCGGGTTTCGTCATTAATTCGTTCCAGAAAGTCTGACGAAAATCGAATTAAACGAAAACTGAAGCAATATTTTTTATAAGAAATAATGTAAATCCAATTAATCCATTCCAGACACCCAAAAGTATTAACAAAAAATACATTTTGGGGTTGTTGAGGTGGTTTGGACATGTAGAGAGGATGGAACAAAGTAAAATGACTTCGAGAGTGTATAAATCTGTAGTGGAGGGAAAGCGGGGTAGGGGTCGGCCTAGGAAAGGTTGGAGGGAGGGGGTAAAGGTGGTTTTGTGTGCGAGGGGCTTGGACTTCCAGCAAGCATGCATGAATGTATTTGATAGGAATGAATGGAGACAAATGGTTTTTAATACTTGGCATGCTGTTGGAGTGGAAGCAAAATAACATTTATGAAGGGATTCAGGGAAACTGGCAGGCCGGACTTGAGTCCTGGAGATGGGAAGTACAGTGCCTGCACTCTGAAGGAGGGATGTTGAATGTTGCAGTTTTATAACTGTAGTGTGAGCATGCCTCTGGCAAGACAGTGATGGAGTGAATGATGAAAGTTTTTCTTTTTTGGGCCACCCTGCCTTGGTGGGAAACGGCCGTTAGGTTAATAATAATAATAAAAAAAAAACATTTTGTAGAGAATAATATAGTTTTATATACAGAAAACAATAAGAATTTAATATAAATGATTAATGAAATGGATAAATGAACATTTAACCCTTTGACTGTTTCGGTCGTATATATACAGTCAACCTTCCGTTTTCGTGCTTAATCTGTTCTAGAGGGATCGACTAAAACTGAAATCATCGAAAACTGAAGCCATTTTCCCCATAAGAAATAATGTAAATTCAATTAATCCATTTCAGACACCAAGGAGTATTAACAAAAAATATTTTTTTTAGAGATTAAATATAGATTTACATGCAGAAAAGAATGACAAATAAATATGAAGCACTAATAACATGTATAAATGAACATGTAACATCACAATTACCTTTATTGGCGACTCTTGTTGGTGTATGGAAGATGGAGAGGAGAGATGGAGGCGAGTTTATTGTTGGGAGGCAGAACAAAATGCTTCAATTTGACACTAATATCAGCTCTACAGCTTATTTATCTATCACAATTCATCTAATATGACATAATAAACAATATTAATAACATAGAAACATGATATAAACTCTGGAATGAATAAAACATGTCATTACGAATGTAAGGACTGGTGGTAGTGTTGTTGTTGTTGGGTATAAGGGCCACTGACCATAAGCCGTGGTGGTGGTCGGCTGCAGCCACCACTACTATTCACACAAACAATGTACATAATTTATAAATAAGAAATATTTACACTTTATGGAACAGAATTCTTCCTTCGTAAGCCATGCGTGTCGTAAGAGGTAACTAAAATGCTGGGAGCAAGGGGCTAGTAACCCCTTCTCCTGAATATACAGTGGACCCCCGAGTTTCGTAAACCCCGGAAATCGTACATTTATGTAAGTATAATATTGTAAGTGCTTGTGGAAAAGTATTTTTGGGGGTCTGAAATAGACTAACCTACGTGACATTTTTCCTTAAGGGAGTAAGTTCGCTCGGTAATGGCACTTGAGCAGACTTCAGGAGTGAAGTTTTTACGAAACTCGGGGGTCCACTGTATTACTAAATGTAAAAGAAGAAACTTTCGTTTTTCCTTTTGGGCCACCCTGCCTCTGTGGGAAACGGCTGACGTGTTGAAAGAAAGAAAGATTTACGCTTTAATTTATAAATAAGAAATATTTACACTTTAATTTATAAAAAAGAAATATTCACACTTATATTCAGTAGACCGTCATTTAGACGAATTTATGTTGCATGTTATGGGTATTGCACGATTGAAGAATTACGGCACATTTTTATCTAACACGACGTAAAATTGATATTACACAGTTGGGGTGGTGTCTGGGGGTGGCTGGGGAGGCGGCTGCTTGAGGAAAAGGGAATTTGTTTTTCCTTCCTGCAAACTGAAAGTAAGTTAATTCAGGTATACACAGATACAGTTACATAGATTATCATAACAGCATGTGTAGAGAACCTAGGATAACCCAAAAAAGGCACAGAATGGAAATAAGTCACTCTGACTTTTTTTGGGTTATCCTAGGTTCTCTACACATATGATGCTATGTGTGATAACCTATGTAACTGTATCTATGTTTACCTGAATAAACTTATTTACAGTTTGCTGGAAGGAAAAACAAATTCCCATTTCCTCAAGTGGCCGCCTTGTTGTGGTTCAGCGGAAGACCACCCGCAGTCCCAAGCCACCCCTAGACACCACCCCACCATCCCAGCATTTATAGTTCATACGCATCCAGTCTTTTGCTACAAGCTACCTGTGTTTGTGAGAAATAAGAGAGAGTTAACCTGTGGCCGTAATGAAGTGTTACTTGTACAATAAGAAGTACTAATCTTGCGTGACTGACTTACTGAATGACTGCTGACTTGACTTGATGACTACTGAATGACTTGACTGACTTACTGAATGACTTGACTGACTTACTGAATGACTTGACTGACTTACTGAATGACTGACTGACTTACTGAATGACTTGACTGACTTACTGAATGACTTGACTGACTTACTGAATGACTTGACTGACTTACTGAATGACTTGACTGACTTACTGAATGACTTGACTGACTTACTGAATGACTTGACTGACTTACTGAATGACTTGACTGACTTACTGAATGACTTGACTGACTTACTGAATGACTTGACTGACTTACTGAATGACTTGACTGACTGACTTGACTGACTTGACTGACTGACTTGACTGACTTACTTCACTGACTGACTTACTGAATGACTTGACTGACTGACTTGACTGACTTACTGAATGACTTAAAGTTAGACACTCAGTACAACCGTTGACTTCATTTCCAGAACCTCTACCATCCACCTCAGCCCAGTAGGGCCACAGCATAACTCTCCACTATCTTCATAATCATCCACAAACACCAGCACCCACAATTTAAGGTAAATACTATTGTTTCTGTTACATTTGTAGTCTTAAGCAGTAAAAACAACATAATACATCACAACAATGAACTACAATTACATATTCACCTTCAATTTTTGCAAGATCTGTTGGTCTAAAAAAACTTGTTTGGCTTTTTGGGGACTCCCAGGAACATAACCAACCCTATTTTTTCCATAAGTTCTTTTAATTAGCTAACATGATTTGACCTAACACGACGTTTTTCAGGAACGTAACTACCGTGCTAAATGACGGTCTACTGTAAATAAGAACTATTTACACTTACCTTGGAGGAGATGTTGGCAGAGGGCGGCTCTGGACACAGTGCCCTTATACTCCTCAAACAACAATGGAGGAGTTAAGTTTCGTGTCGTCATTTTTCTATCGCTTAACTTACTTGTTGCACTGTTAGTGCTACACTTTATCGCTGGCTGGCGCTATAGCCTTTATCGACTCCACTTTGATACGATTTCTTTCTTTAATTCTATGGTGTTCCTCACTTTCTTTACCAAAGGACTGGCACTAGGAGTTTTCTTTGGGCCCATGGTGGCTTATTTAGCAGTCACACACAATAATCAAGGGCCAAAAACAATGGATTGTTAAGAAATGTCTTGTTTGAACTTGCAGGATAATGTTCACTCAACCAGAAACAATGCTACACTGCCTGAGAATATGTGTGGAAGGCGGGCTTGCGGGCTTTGTATGTGCGCTGGGCACTGGACAGGTTCCGTACTATGAACGAAAACAGAGCCAATCACCGAAAACGGAGGTAATATTTCCACGAAAAAAGTGCCTAAAAACTGAAATCACTGAAAACGGAGATACATGAAAATGGAGGGTTGACTGTACGTCTTACGAGCCAATGTTTCGGACGTATATACATATATTCAAAAATTCTAGCAGCTTCAAATCAAGCGGGAGAAAGATGGTAGGCCCATATATGAGAGAATGGGTCTGTGTGGTTAGTGTGCGCTGTATTAAAAAAATCCTGCAGCACGCAGTGCATAATAAAAAAAAGCTCAGACCGTGTTTTTGGATTAAATCGCCGACTTTGAGGTGTATTTTCGTATAGTATTTATGGTTGTATTCTCTTTTTCGTGGTCTCATTTGATAGAATGGAAAACATATTACAGAAATAGAGATGATTTTGATTAGTTTCATGATGAAAATGACCTTGAAATTGAGCTCAAAGTAGTGGAAATGTTTGATTTTTGCCGATGTTCAAGAGTAAACAAATCACGCCATGCGTCCAATACACGTCAACTGGCGAGTCTAATATTCTTAAACAAGTGCACCGATATTATTTATACCATTTTTACAATAATGCAGTAGTCTGTATAACAGTAAATCTTCTATTTTTTGTGTGAATAAAAAATAAAAATAGAAAGCAAGAGTAATATAAGAGGGGCCGAAAGACGTGACTAATGAACAGAGAAAATCTTATTTTAGTGCCAGGAATGCTGCATTGTTTATTCTGGACCCTATTTTGAAATTGACATCTTTTTTATTTTGCATGAAATTGGCCAGATTGCCAATTTCTGACTACTTTATTGGGTAGTTGAAATCGGTAAATTGGTGATTTCTTTTACTCAATCGATAGAACAAATGGAGTTCTAAAGAAATAGCTATGAGTTTGGTTGACTGGAACAATGGAATTGGACTAAAATAGGGCTCAAAGTCGGCGAAATTGCTGATGCATATATATCGCTGAGATCACTAACTTTGCGAGAGCATAATTCCATAAGTTTTCCATCAGATTTCATATTTTTGGTGTTGTTACCATCGAGAAAAGATTCTCTATCATTGCATAAGAAAAATTTTTTTTTTTTTTTCAAAATTTTTGCGACACCATGAGACATCTCAGGATTTGGGGTTGCAACAGTCAAAGGGTTAATATCACTTTTACCTTTATTGAAGACTCTTGTTTGGGAGGAGGGGAGAGGGAGGAGGAGAGGTTGTTTGGAAGGGGAATCCTCCTCCATAAGAACTTCAGGTGTCAAGTCCGTGTCCAGGGTTATTTCCCTTTGTCTTTTACTGGCACTGGACTCCTGACGCACAAAAAATCTGTTCAGAGAGGTCTGTTTCTGGCGTCTCTTTAAGATTTGCCTAAAATGGGACAAGGCATTGTCATTGAACATGTTGCACACACGGCTTGCAACAGCTTTGTTAGGGTGATATTTCTCCATAAAACTTTGAAAATCACTCCACTTTGCACACATATAAAACAGTAATAACTTGACACTTACCTTTATTGAAGAGTTGTTGATGTGTGGAAGATGGAAGGAGGGGAGAGGAAAGAGGAGTTGCTAGTGTTTGGAAGGGGAATCCCCTTCCATTAACACTTCAGGTACCAAGTCATTTTCCGGGGTTACTTCCCTAATTTGTTTTTTAATGCCACTAGGACCAGCTTGAGAGTCACTGGACCCCTCTCACAAAAAATCTGAACAGGGAGCTCTGTGTCTGGCATTTCTTTAAAATGTCCCTGAAATGGGACACCACAATGTCCAACAGCTTTGTTAGGGTGATAATCATCCATAAATCTTTGTGGCAAAGAAAGTGAGAAACACAATAGAAGTTAAGAAAGAGATCATAGAAAAATATGAAAGTTGTGTACGTGTGGCGGAGCTTTCCAGGATGTATGGGAAGGCCCATTCAACCATCACTTCCATCTTGTTGAAGAAAAAGGAAATCAAGGAAGCTGATGTTGCGAAAGGGGTGAATATGCTATCGAAAATGAGATTGCAAATAATCAAAGAAGTTGAGAAGTTGTTGCTTTTGTGGATCAGACAAAAAGAGTTAGCAGGAGATAGTGTTACAGTCAATAATTTGCGAAAAGGCAAGGCAGTTGCATGACGATCTCATAAAGAAAAGTCCTGGAACGAGTGCTGATGTTGATGAATTAGAGGCCAGCAAAGGCTGGTTCGAAAATTTCAAGAAGCGAAGTGGCATACACAATGTTGTAAGGCATGGAGAGGCTGCAAGTTCTGACAAATGTGCGGCTGAAAAATTTGTTCATGAATTCAAGGGGTACATAGTCTGAACAATTCAAACCCCAACAAATGTTCAATTGTGATGAAACAGTCCTCTTTTGGAAGAAAATGCCAAAGAGGACCTACATTATTCAGGAGGAAAAGACAGGCTAACTCTCATGTTGTGTGGCAATGCTAGTGGTGATTTCAAAGTGAAGCCTTTACTCGTGTATCACTCTGAAAATCCCAGAGTGGTCAAGAAGTACAGTGTTGCCAAGGCTAATTTGTGTGTGTTTTGGAAGTCTAACAATAAGGCATGGGTCACCAGGGAAATTTTCCTTGATTGGTTCAATGAAGTGTTTGGCCCCAGTGTGAAGAAATACCTCCTGGAAAATAAATTGCCACTTAAGTGCCTCCTGGTAATGGACAATGCTCCTGGTCATCCTCGAGACATGGAAGAGCAAATGGTGAAGGATTTTAAGTTCATCAAAGTGAAGTTCTTGCCCCCTAATACCACTCCTCTCCTCCAGCCCATGGACCAGCAGGTCATTTCAAACTTCAAAAAAAACTACACCAGAGCAGTGTTTCAAAGGTGTTTTCACATAACCTCAGGCAGTACTTTGACTCTAAGAGAGTTCTGGAAAGATCACTTCAATATTGTGCATTGCATACGCCTTATAGGTAAGGCTTGGCAGGAAGTGACTCCCAGGACAATGAACTCTGCTTGGAGACCACTGTGGCCAGATTGTGTCCAAGAGAGGGATTTTGAAGGGTTTGGGGATGACTCTGACAGCCCTATGCCAGTTGTGGAAAAAATTGTGGAATTGGGGACGTCCATGGGGATGGAGGTTAGTGGTGAGGATGTGGGAGAGTTGCTGGTGGACCACGATGAAGAACTAACCACTGAAGAGCTGCAAGAACAACAGACCAAAGCTCAGGAAATTGCTTCAGAGGAGGAGGAAGGGAGAAGGAAGAAGTTGCTTTCTTCAGAGATTAAGGAGATGTGTACAATGTGGACTAGGATGGAAAAATTTGTGGAGGAGCATCGCCCTGACAAAGATGTTGCAGGCCGTGTATGTGACATGTTCAATGACACTGTTTTGTCACATTTTAGGGACATTTTAAAGAACTGCCAGAAACAGACCTTTCTGGACAGTTATTTTGCAAGAAAGGAATCCAGTGACTCTCAACCTGGTCCTAGTGCCATTAAAAAACAAAGAAGGGAAGTAACCCCAGAAAAGGACTTGGTACCTGAGGTGTTCATGGAAGGGGATTCCCCTTCCAAACACTAGCAACACCACCACCACCTTCTCCCCTCCTTCCTTCTTCCACACATCAACAACTCTTCAATAAAGTATAAAATATTACTATTTTATACTATGTACAGTATATATATATCATTGTTTTGTGTGTAGATAAATGTACATTTAATGTGTAAAAAAATTTTTTTTACATACTTTTGGGTGTCTGGAATGGATTAATTTGATTTACATTATTTCTTATGGGGAAAATGGTTTTGAAAATTGGCGGCCTCTCAGGAACGGATTAATCACGATTTTCAAGGGTCCACTGTATGTGTGATCTCTGTTTTGTGATCATATTTGCACCTTTCGCAACAACAGCTTCCTTGATTTCATTTCTGTTGGCGATGGTTGTATAGGCTTTGCCATACAGCCTGGCCAGCTCAGCGACACATACTCCACTTTCATATTTTGCTATTATCTCTTTTTTCAGTTCTACCGTATTTCTGACCTTTACCACAGGGCTGGCACTAGGAGCTTTCTTTGGGCCCATGGTGGCTTATTTAGCAGTTGCAAGCACTAAAAACAATGGAATAATGACAAAATGTATGGTATGAATGCGTGGGTGACCGTCGCTCGCTGGTAAACAATGGCACACTGACTCTGGATGGTGTGTTAGGCCGTGCGGGCCACGTGTACACGTCCAGGACAAATTACTAATTCATGATGGTGCCCCTGTCCATATACCTTTGATATACCTTTTAAGAGTTTCAGGAGTTTCTCTACTTTCTGAGCCCGGCCATGGGCCAGGCTCATCTGGTGCTTGCTTGGTCAACCAGGCTGTTGCTGCTGTAGGCCTGCTGCCCCATATATCCATCACAGCCTGGTTGATCTGGCACCTGGTAAAGATACTTGTCCAGTTTCCTCTTGAAGGCTTCTACACTTGTTCCAACCATATTTCTGATATCTTCTGGTAAGATGTTGAATAGTCTGGGACCCCGAAAAAGTTTCTCAAGGACAATAATATCATTGTTTTGGAGTGGCCAGGTAATTCCCCTGACCTAAATCCTTTCGAGAATGCCTGGCATGTGATGAAAAATGAGATTGCAAAATCTCAACCAACCAACATCACCGGACCTGAAGGAGGCACTGAAGAAGCTTTGGATCAACATGGACGCCTCCCTCTTCTCCACCCTCGCCACTTTGATGCCCAGGCGACTTCAGATGGTGATAAAGAACAATGGTAACATGACCAAGTACTAGTTGGACTCTAAAAAGTGAAAATAAAATACATGTACATACATAAAGTTGCATTTTTTTGTTTTATTGTCCAAAAATTGTTAATGTATAGATTTTTTTGTGGCCACTGTACTTATAGTGCCTCCGGCTTTCATCTGAGGTGTTTTGCATCATTTGCCAAGCCTCTTCCTTTCATATAACTGGAAGAGGCCTGATCTGGAACCAAATCTTAGGAGCAATGGCTCCCAAGAACCATCAACAGGTCTTGATGTGTTCAGAGTAGAGGTGCAACACAGTGGAAAATTTTAGCACTGTGAAAGAAACTAAAGTAATTACTGAAAGTGCTCTCCTGTCTTGCATTTCTTGCAATACATTATGTGCATTTATTTTAATCTTTATGAATGTCACTTTGCAGGTTTCTACATGTACTGTGCATCTAAACCCTGACTATCTTTCAGGTCATGGTAGCGATGCTGCCATGCCCGGTGGGCTGTTGCCCAGTGTTAGTCGTGGAATTGTTAACAATAGTACAGTCATCGAGATTTTGATAAAGCTACTGTGTCGAGAACGTGAAGCTGATCTCAAGAGGAGAGAAGTGCTATTTAAAGGTAAATGAATTGCTTCTTAACCCTTTGGGGGTCGACAGGCCTTCTCAGGAAAGTGTTCCTGGGGTCGAAAAATTTTTGGAAAAAAAAAATTAATTTTTTCTTATGAAACGATAGAGAATCTTTTTCCGATCATAACGCCACCAAAATTATGAAATTTGATCGAAAACTAACGGAATTATGCTTTCGCGAAGTTAGCGGTAGCCATGACACTTACGCATCGGCGATTTTGCCCACTTTGAGCTCTATTTTCGACAAATTCCAATGCCTCAGTCTCCAACAATTATAGCTATTTCGCTAGAACTCCATTTTGTCTATCGATTGAGTACAAAAACGCCTATTTACTAATTTCATCTACCCAAAATATTGGTCAGAAAATGGCAATTTTCCAATTTCACACAAATTTCAAACGATGCCAATTTCAAAATAGTGTCCAGAATAAACAAGGCAGACATTCCTGGCACTAAAATAACATGTTCTCTGTTCATTAGTCACGTCTCCAGGCCCCTGTTCCATTACTTTTGCTTTTCATTTTGAATTTTTATTCTCACAAAAAATAAAAGATTTACTGTTATGTATACAACTGCATTATTATAAAAATTGTACAAATAATATCAGAGCACTTGTGCATGAATATAAGACTCGCCAGTTGATGTGTATTGGCGGCATAGTGTGATTTGTTTACTCTTGAACATCGTCAAAAATCGAACATTTTCACTACTTTGAGCTCAATTTCAAGGTACTTGTCATTGTCATACCAATCACAATCATCTCTATTTCTGTAATATAGCTTCCATTCTATCAAATGAGACCAAGAAAACGAGAATACATCAATATATACCATACGAAAATCGACTGCAAAGTCGCTGTTTTAATCGAAAAAAACGGTCAGTTTTTTTTCTCTCATTATGCAGTGTGTACTGCAGGATTTTTTTTATACTGCGCACACTGACCACACAGACCCATTCTTTCATATGTATGCCTACCAGACGTTTTCTGCTTAAATTGAGGCCGCTAGAATTTGGGCGTACTAGTACGGCACCAACCCCTGCTCGTAAAACGTACTAGTACGGCACCGACCCCCAAAGGGTTAAGGTATATTGTTGTTTTTATAGAAACACCATTTATATCCACAAAGGATGCAGTGTGCTTGAAATAAGTATCTTTTTATTGTTGACGATAAGCATAATATAATGAGGTTATTATTCATTATACAGTGGACCCCCGGTTTACGTAATTAATTCATTCCAGAATGCTGTTCAAGTGCCGTTACCAAACAAATTTGTTCACATAAGGAATAATGTAAATTAGATTAGTCCTTTTAGACCCCCAAAAATACACTTACAAAAATACACTTACATAATTGTTCGCGTTTGGAGCAGTATGTAAACTGGGGAGTGGACCCCCGAGTTTCGGCCATAATTCATTCCAGAAGGCTATTTAAGTGCCATTACTGAACGAATTTGTTCCCATAAGGAATAATGTAAAGTAGGTTAGTCCATTTCAGACCCCCAAAAATACACTTACAAAAGCTCTTACAATATTACACTTACATAATTGTTCGAGTTTTGAGGTGGTCGAAACTCGGGGGTCCACTGTACTTTATAATGAAGATATCTATTATTATACAAGATTATCATCCAACAGGCATGTGCGAGCATGTTAGTTAGGAGTGAGTTAGTGGAGGCAAGTGGTTTTTATGACTTGACGTGCTGTTGGAGTGTGAGCAAGGTAACATTTATGATGGGATTTAATTCTGGAGGTTGGAAGTACAGTGCTTGCACTCTGAAGGAGGGGTGGAGATAGGCAGTTTGGAGGAACATCTGAACTGTAGTGTTGGTGTGCTTCTGACAAGACAGTGATGGAGTGAGTGATGGTGAAAGTGTTTTCTTTTTTTGGGTTACCCTGCCTTGGTTGGAGATGGCTGGTGTGGTAATAAATAGAGATTATCATCCATTATTATATAAGAAGATTATCATTCATTCTTATATAAGATTATCATCTCTATAGTTGTGGCATGGGTAGTAGTGTCTACAGTCTTAAGGATGAGCTTGGATGTTGCAGTTCAGAGAATAAATGATGGTGAATGATTCCTTCTTTGAGTTACCCTACTCTTAATGTATGTATTATTATTTCCTTTCATGTTGGTTCATTTATGCCATTGATCAGTGTTTATTAGTACAGTGGTACCTCTACTTACGAGAAAAATTCGTTCCAGTCGGCTATTCAAGTGCCGATACCGAAGGAATTTTTTCCCATAAGAAATAATGAAAATTAGGTTAATCCATTTCAGACCCCAAAAATACACTTACAAAAGCACCTACAAAAATACACTTACATAATTGTTCGAGTTGGGAGCTACTCGTAAGTAGAGGTACCACTGTATGTTGTTTTTCTGATTGCTTTCATTTATTTTTGGTCTTTTAATCTATACTTCAGTGGTCCCTTGAGTTTCAATGGTCTTGAGTTGATTATTTTGAGTTATGATTTACCCTCATAAAGGAATTGGTTTTGAGTTGTGATTAAAAATTTGAGATATGATACACATACAGTGATTAGTGCACACTGGTGGGCCTCAGCCAACCAGCGCTGTGGTAGCTTGCCTCCAGGTATTGGGCAGTGTCTGAACTGATAGGTGCATCAGTGGGAGTGTGGGGGGGGTGGCCTAGCAGCCAGTCAATGATGGGAATGAATGTCTCTGGAATAGCATCTCATTCAATAGCAGTGTTTGTAATACAGTTTGTTGTTTTCTCTTCAGTTTCAAGGTACCATGTATGTTGCCCCCACCAACTCTTAGTGATTTTATTATGCCATTTTTTGTATTAAATCATCATGACCCCTAAAGATCAAGCAATAAATTGCGAAAGAGTATAATGGAGTTAGAATTAGTGCATTGGTGCATGAGTATGGCTTTCCAAAATCAACTACAGGTATCCCTCAACTTTCGCGTTTTCTACTTTCGCGGGCTTCACACATTCGCGAATTCCCGACCGCCAAATTCCCAGCCGCCAAATTCCCACCCACCAAATCATATTTAAGTTTCCCGCCACCCGAGCGTCCCTACTACCTTCCCTCAGACCCGGCAGCCAGCCCACCCACCACTCACTCACTGAGTGTTTTCTTCATTCATTATTTGTTATTAAACTACAGTGGACCCTCGCTATTCGAACACTCCAAAGCTCACCCTTTTATGTAAGTTTATTATTGTAAGTGCTTTTATAAGTGTATTTTTGAGGGTCTGAAATGGACTAATCTAATTTACATAATTTCTTATGGGAATAAATTCGTTTGGTAACAGCACTTGAACAGCATTCTAGAATGAGGGTGAGTTTTGGAGTGTTCGAATAGCGAGGGTCCACTGTACAGTATAACATGTATGTAGTACTATAAAGTACAATATTTTACTATGTTTTCATGCGTTTTATGATTGTTCATGGTTCAATAGGTTAAGGAAGCAGTAAGTAATGAATGTACTAAATAAAGGTTATCTATCTATTACATTTATTCCAAATTGATATCAGAAACATGATAAATACCCTAGAACTGTAATAAAGATGCTGAAATGAATAATATATGCCATATTATATGAGGGGTAACAGAGCAGGCAGACCGCCACCATATATGAGATGTTTACATCAGGGTAAACATGCCTAAATCACTCTTGTTGTAAGAACAAATGCAAAAATAGCATTTATTGTTTTTAGAATAATAATAATTTATAATAATTGATCTGGAGCACTTTAAATGTCATCAGTATTTGGTAGCTGACATTTAGAGCACTCCACAATAATTATTATTAATTATTATTATTTATTATTTTTATTTCCCTACAATATATTGTAGGGAAATAATAATAATTATTATTATTATTATTTTCTTATAATATATTGTAGGGAAATAATAATAATAATAATTGCTGTGGAGTGCTCTAAATGTCAGCTACCAAATACTGATAACATTTAAAGTGCTCCAGATCAATTATTATAAATTATTATTATTCTAAAAACAATAAATGCTATTTTTGCATTTGTTCTTACGACAAGAGTGATTTAGGCATGTTTACCCTGATGTAAACATCTCATATATGGTGGCGGTCTGCCTGCTCTGTTACCCCTCATATAATATGGCATATATTATTCATTTCAGCATCTTTATTACAGTTCTAGGGTATTTATCATGTTTCTGATATCAATTTGGAATAAATGTAATAGATAGATAACCTTTATTACTAATATTAGTTTAATTACACAACATTTTATAAGCACTAAGGCTAACACCCATCACCCATGACGACTCACCAGACACTGAATGTTACTGCGCCTCTCCCTCCCTCCAATAGCTCCTCCCACTTCGTAATGATGTTAGATGGTGAATTTAATGTATTTTTCTGTAAGCTTAACTCGTTGTATGTGTATTTTACTTTTTTATTGTTTTCTGTAATATATGAGTTATGCAAATTAAAATAAAGTTATGAAGTTGGAGTTTCATTTTTTGTTCTAATGTATACATATTTAATTCAACATTTGGCATCATTACAAAGTGGGCAGAGCTACAGCAGAGGGAGAAGAAGCAGTGTGTCAGTAACTCTTGATTCCCCATGACACTTCACAATACTATAAAATACTTATTGTATAATTATACTATTACAGGCCTCCCTCCACAGCCAGCTCATGTCAAAATAACATGTATATAGTACATTATTTTACGATGTTTATATGTGTTTTATGATTGTTCATGGTTCAATAGGTCAAGGAAGCAGTATTGTATTATATTTCCCTACAATATATTGGGGCACCAAACATTCGCGATTTTTCAACATTCACGAGGCTCTTGATCCCCTAACCCTCGCGAATGTTGAGGGATACCTGTATCCCTGCTACTGTCAAGCAAATAGAAGTAATAAAGAATATTAAAGTGGCTAATGAAAAAAAGGCAGAGAAATTATCATAGAGATGGAAAGACTGTTGTTATTGTGGATAAGAGAGAAGCAGATGGAGATACAGTGAGTGTACAAGACAAATTTACGATAATTTAAAACACCATTCACCTTTAACTCTTTGAGGGTCCGTCCCGTAGTTCTACAGCTTTCAAGCATGGGTCCAAGCCGTAGTACTACATCATGAGATAAACTGTGAGCGTTAAATTTGGGCCAAGATTTGAGAGAAGGCATCTATGTAGTAAGTGTCCACCATATAAAACAAATCCTGCAGCATGCAGTGCATAATGAGAAAAAACACAATCATGTTTTTGACTTAAAACAGTGAATTTGGGGTGTATTTTCATATGGTTTTTACGGTTGTATTCACGGTTTCTTGGTCTTATTTGATAGAATGGATATATTACAGAAATAGAGATGATTTTGATTGGTTTTAGGATGAAAATAGCTTGAAATTGAGCTCAAAGTAGAGGAAATGTTCGATTTTTGCCGATGTTTAAGAGTAAACAAATCACATCACACGTCCAATACATGTCACCTGGTGGGTCTAATGTACGTTCATGAATGCGCTGATATTATTTATACAATTATTACTATATTGCATAATAGTAAATCTTCTATTTTTTGGTGTGGAAAAAAAATTCATTGTGAATAAAAAAAATATAAATGGAATTCATCTGTAAAGCCTGGAAACATAACTAATAAACAGAGCAAATGTTATTTTAGTGCCAGGAATGCCTGCATTGTTTATTTTGGACACTATTTTGAAAATGGAATATTTTGAACTTTGTGTGAAATTGGCCAAATTACCAATTTCTGATCATTTTATTGGGTAGTTGAAATAGTTAATTGTGCAATTTCTTGTGCTCAGTAGATAAAATTGAAGACATATTAGCAAAATAGCTAAGAATTTGGTCTAATGGAACAATGTACAGTGGTACCTCGAGTTACGATGGTCCCCAAAATCGCCCTTTTATGTAAGTTTATTTTTTTAAATGCTTTTGTAAGGATATTTTTGGGGGTGTAAAAGGACTAGTCTATTTTACATTATTCCTTATGGGGATAAATTCGTTTGGTAATGGCACTTGAACAGCATTCTCGAACGAAAAAATATCGTAACTCGAGGTACCACTGTAATTGGCAAAAAATAGGACTCAAAGTGGACAAAATCACCGATTCGTAAATATCGCTGACAACAAAATTCGCGACAGCATAATTTCGTCAATTTTGATCAAATTTCGTACTTTGTTTTATTACCTACCATTTCATAAGATTTTTTTTTTTTTAAATTCTTGGACCCTGTGGGGAATTTTCAGATTGGGGGTCTGAACCCTCAGAGGGTTAAGTAGTGATGCTACTCCATATGATGAGTTTAAAACTAGCACAGGGTGGATTGAGGGTTTCAAGAAAAGGATTGATATTAACCCGTAAACGGTCTAAACGTATATATACATTAGTACCGCTACTGCCCCAAACGTATATTTACGTTTTATTTTTCCTGCCTCCAAATTTGGCACGATTGGCCTGAGATGCCTGGTCAGCATAGAATGGGTCTTAGCCCTTGGTGTGCGCTGTATCAAAAAATCTGGGACCACTTAATACCTCGTGGGAGGACCCGTTCAATTGAGTGCCAGCTAGAGCAAACAGCGCGGCAAACACATGGGATTCACTTATGTCATGTAGTATTAACTCTCCCATTTTAAGTGGAAAGTGATGTTGACCCCGAGTTTAGTGGCTCTGAGGTGGATATGGCCATAAGTGGTCGAGGAAATATCAAAAACCTTGATAATAACCCATGTGCAACATTTGTGCAACATCCTTTCAGAATGTCTTATAACCTATGCCTGTCTGTCTCTGTCTATCTCTATCTGACTCTGTCTATCTCTGTCTCACAGGTACACAAATACAATTATACATAGTGTAAATTTCCTAGGATAACCCAAAAAATCCAGACAAAGGGCTTGTAGAGATAATGTGTAAACATGACTGGCAAATACGTATTTACACTTGCTCAGGAACCAGACGTGTTGGTTCAGGAGTGGATATCTCTGAGACGGGAGAGCTAGATGCTAGACGGACAGACAGATAGACAGAGAGCTTGACAGAGAGCTTGACAGACAGACAGAGACAGACAGAGAGCTTGGCAGACAGATAGACAGAGTTTGAAAGACAGATAGACAGACAGATATGTTTGTGTAACAGTGAAAACAGAGGGGGATGCTCATCAAATGTCACCCCTTATCTTATCACTGCACCCTCGTGTATGCTCATCAAATGTCACCAATTATCTTATCTTATTTATCACTGTCAGCAGTGGAATGACTTGTCTTATTATTATTATTACTATCATTATTATTATTAATATTATTATTATTATTATTATATACTCCCACGTATTCAAAACATTGCTGGGACCTATAAATACTTTGATTATATTCCTAGACAATAGTAAATGACCAAGGCAGGTGTAAATGTCCACCTGTCAGAGTGTTTATGACAATTTGAG
The DNA here is from genome assembly GCA_009830355.1 of Cherax destructor. Lineage (NCBI taxonomy): Eukaryota > Metazoa > Arthropoda > Malacostraca > Decapoda > Parastacidae > Cherax > Cherax destructor. The sequence goes on along the minus strand of WNWK01008033.1, from coordinate 10,069 downwards.
TACAATTTCAGTACCTAATATTAATCTTAGAATAAAGAACTACTGTAAATTGTAATTATCAGAACATAAAAATTATATAAAATATAAAAACGAGAAAAAAGGTACAGTAGACCCTCATTTAGCACGGTAGTTACAGTCCTGAAAACATCGTGTTAGGTAAAATCGTGTTAGATAATTAGAAAAACTTATGGGAAAAATAGGGTTATGTTCCTGGGAGTCCCCAAAAAGCCAAACAAGTTTTTTTAGACCAACAGATCTTGCAAAAATTGAAGGCGAATATGTAATTGTAGTTCATTGTCATGATATATTACTGCTTAAGACTACAAATGCAATAGAAATAATAGTATTTCTTACCTTAAATTGTGGGTAATGATGTTTGTGGATGGTTGTGAAGAGTGGATATGGATGGTGTGGCCCTACTGGGCTGAGGTGGATGCTTGTTGGTTGTTGGTAGAAGTGGATGGTAAAGGTTCTGGTACTGAAGTCGATGGTTGTATTGCAGTGTGCATAAATTCTGTAATAAATCTCTGGGCTCTTTTATTCTGTATTACATTATACAGCTGACGGTAAGGCATCATCAGCTGGTCTAGACCCCGTTTCAAAGCCCTGCTTCTAGCTTTGTCAGGGTCCTCTTCAGTGAAAAAGTCTGCTAGTTTACCAGCAACATGGAACTGCTCACGTAACTGCTGCAGTGTTAACTGTTTTTCTTCAGGTTGTTCTTCATCTTCTGTTATCTCCCTCCCTTGTATCTGTGCATCGAACTCTGCCAACATTTCCTCTGGACTCCTGTCTTCATCATCATCATCTTCTAAGAGTTCATTCACATCTTCTTCATTCATATCTTCAAAACCATCACCTGGTAATCTTGCCAGCTGAACAATTTCCTGAACCTGACTCTCAAGCAAGGGAAAACCAGAGAAAGAATTAACTACAGAAGGCCATAACTTTCTCCAGCCTGCATTTAATGTTGATTGGGGTACTTCATTCCATGCACTTCTAGCATAGCTGATGGCATCTGCAATGTTAAATTTTTTCCAGAAGCTTGGTACTGCCAGGTTGGAGTCGGAGTCCATTGATGCAACTAGTTTTTTTTATAACTTTTTTTGTGTAGTTACACTTGAATGTCTGAATAACTCCCCAGTCCAGTGGTTGTATCAGAGATGTTGTATTTAGAGTGTTGTATTTACATGTGGGGTCACATCCAGCAAAGCTTGTGGATGAGTACGGGAATTATCAAGAATGAAGAGAGCCTTGAATGCAAGGTTCTTGCTGTGCAGGTAAAACTTGACTTCAGGAATAAAGTGATGCTTAAACCAGTCAATAAATATTTCCTCTGTCATCCATGCTGACTGGTTTGACCTCCAAATTACTGGTAAGGTGTTTTTATCCACACCTTTCAAAGCACGAGGAGTCTTAGAGCGGTAAATAACCATGGGCTTACACTTGAAATCACCTGATGCATTACCGCAAAGGAGCAAGTTGAAGCGATCCTTTGCTGCCTTGAAGCCCGGTGCACTTTTCTCTTGCTGACTGATATAAGTTCGTGTTGGCATTTTCTTCCAGAAAACACCTGTCTCGTCAGCATTAAACACTTGATGTGGCTCATAGCCACCCTCAGAAATAAGTTCCTGAAATTACTTGCTGCTGTATGATCAGCTGAAGCACTTTCACCAGAAAACTTAATATTATGTAACTTATTATGCAACTTTAAGTTGTGGAACCAGCCTGCGCTAAACATACACTCGTTTTCAGGCCTTCCTTCCTTATCACACACTGCTTTAAACAACTGTAAGGCCTTTTCCCTAATTAAGATGAAATTAAGTGGTGCACCTTTCTTTGTTTTCTGTTCGATCCACTCGAGCAACAAGTTTTCTGTTTTATTTACTTGTTGGGACCTACATGTCATTCTTTTCATGAGGTCACATTTTCGGTTATTCATTACACAAGCTCGTATATTCGCCTCATTCTTCCTAATTGTACGAACTGACGCTTCATTAACCCTTTGGGGGTCGGTGCCGTACTAGTACGTTTTACGAGCAGGGGTTGGTGCCGTACTAGTATGCCCAAATTCTAGCGGCCTCAATTTAAGAAGAAAACGTCTGGTAGGCATACATATGAAAGAATGGGTCTGTGTGGTCAGTGTGCGCAGTATAAAAAAAATCCTGCAGTACACACTGCATAATGAGAGAAAAAAAACTCTGACCGGTTTTTTCGATTAAAACAGCGACTTTGCAGTCGATTTTCGTATGGTATATATTGATGTATTCTCGTTTTCTTGGTCTCATTTGATAGAATGGAAGATATATTACAGAAATAGAGATGATTTTGATTGGTATGACAATGACAAGTACCTTGAAATTGAGCTCAAAGTAGCGAAAATGTTCGATTTTTGACGATGTTCAAGAGTAAACAAATCACACCATGCCTCCAATACACATCAACTGGCGAGTCTTATATTCATGCACAAGTGCTCTGATATTATTTGTACCATTTTTACAATGATGCAGTTGTATACATAACAGTAAATCTTCTATTTTTTGTGAGAATAAAAATTCAAAATGAAAAGCAAAAGTAATGGAACAGGGGCCTGGAGACGTGACTAATGAACAGAGAACATGTTATTTTAGTGCCAGGAATGTCTGCCTTGTTTATTCTGGACCCTATTTTGAAATTGGCATCGTTTGAAAAATTTGTGTGAAATTGGAAAATTGTCATTTTCTGACCACTATTTTGGGTAGATGAAAATGGTAAATAGGCAGTTTCTTGTACGCAATCGATAGAAGAAATGGAGTTCTATCGAAATAGCTATAGTTTTAGGAGACTGAAACATTGGAATTTGTCGAAAATAGGGCTCAAAGTGGGCAAAATCGCCGATGCGTAAGTGTCATGGCTACCGATAACTTCACGAAAGCATAATTCCGTTAGTTTTCGATCAAATTTCATAATTTTGGTGGCGTTATGATCGGAAAAAGATTCTCTATCATTTCATAAGAAAAAATTAATTTTTTTTTTTTCAAAAAAGTTTTCGACCCCAGGAACACTTTCCTGAGAAGGCCTGTCGACCCCCAAAGGGTTAAGGCCATAGGCCCTCACTATATCCACTACACGTGAGCCACTCTTAAGCTTATCTAATATCTCTATTTTCTTTGTAATTCCTAGACTTGAACGCTTAAACCTTTTCTTGTCACTTGCTGGAACACTTGTATGCTTACTGGGTGCCATGATTGCTTGGCAGATTTATCAAAATGCAGTGAAAATGAGAAAATGTATGAAAAAAAACACAGCGAGCTTCCCTATTATTGTACGACATGCACACGTATGAACCAAACTGAACGCTGGGAGGGATGCGTGGGTCGGTGAGGGTGGCTGTGGATAGCAGTAGGACTCCCCCACTGACTCAATGGTTTAACCCATCGCAGGGGACCGCGCGCTCAAATTTTTTTCCCCTCCAGCGAATCGTGTAATATAAGGTTTATGTCATGTTAGATAAATTTTTTTTTTTTTATTAAATCATCGGCCGATTCCCACCAAGGCAGGGTGGCCCGAAAAAGAAAAACTTTCGTCATCATTCCCTCCATCACTGTCTTGCCAGAGGGGTGCTTTACACTACAGTTATAAAACTGCAACATTAACACCCCTCCTTCAGAGTGCAGACACTGTACTTCCCATCTCCAGGACTCAAGTCCGGCCTGCCAGTTTCCCTGAATCCCTTCATAAATGTTACTTTGCTCACACTCCAACAGCACGTCAAGTATTAAAAACCATTTGTCTCCATTCACTCCTATCAAATACGCACACGCATGCTTGCTGGAAATCCAAGCCCCTCGCACACAAAACCTCTTTTACCCCCTCCTTCCAACCTTTCCTAGGCCGACCCCTGCCCCGCCTTCCCTCCACTACAGATTTATACACTCTCGAGGTCATTCTGTTTCGTTCCATTCTCTCTACATGTCCGAACCACCTCAACAACCCCTCCTCAGCCCTCTGGATAATAGTTTTGGTAATCCCGCACCGCCTCCTAATTTCCAAACTCCGAATTCTCTGCATTATATTCACACCACACATTGACCTCAGACATGACATCTCCACTGCCTCCAGCCTTCTCCTCGTTGCGACATTCATCACCCATGCTTCACACACGTATAAGAGTGTTGGTATAACTATACTCTCATACATTTCCCTCTTAACTTCCATGGACAAAATTCTTTGTCTCCACAGACTCCGAAGTGCACCACTCACCCTTTTTCCCTCATCAATTCTGTGATTCACCTTATCCTTCATAGACCCATCTGCTGACATGTCCACTCCCAAATATCTGAAAACATTCACCTCCTCCTTACTCTCTCCCTCCAATCTGATATCCAATCTTTCGTCACCTAATCTTTTTGTTATCCTCATCACCTTACTCTTTCCTATATTCACTTTCAATTTTCTTCTTTTACATACCTTACCAAATTCATCCACCAACCTCTGCAACTTCTCTTCAGAATCTCCCAAAAGCACAGTGTCATCAGCAAAAAGCAACTGTGACAACTCCCACTTTGTATTTGATTCTTTGTCTTTTAACCCCACACCTCTTGCCAAGACCCTCGCATTCACTTCTCTTACAACCCCATCTATAAATATATTGAACAACCACGGTGACATCACACATCCCTGTCTAAGGCCTACTTTTACCGGGAAATAATCTCCTTCTCTCCTACACACTCTAACCTGAGCCTCACTATCCTCATAAAAGCTCTTCACTGCTTTCAGTAACCTACCTCCTATTCCATACACCTGCAACATCTGCCACATTGCCCCCCCTATCCACTCTATCATACGCCTTTTCCAAATCCATAAATGCCACAAAAACCTCTTTACCCTTATCCAAATACTGTTCACCTATTTGTTTTACTGCAAACACTTGGTCTACACACCCCCTACCTTTCCTAAAGCCACCTTGTTCATCTGCTATTCTGCTCTCCGTCTTACTCTTAATTCTTTCAATAATAACTCTACCATACACTTTACCTGGTATACTCAACAGACTTATTCCCCTATAATTTTTGCACTCTCTTTTGTCCCCTTTGCCTTTATACAAAGGAACAATACACGCTCTCTGCCAGTCCCTAGGTACCTTAACCTCTTCCATACATGTATTAAATAATAGCACCAACCACTCCAAAACTATATCCGCCTGCTTTTAACATTTCTACCTTTATCCCATCAATACCAGCTGCCTTACCGCCTTTCATTCTACCCACTGCCTCACGAACTTCCCCCACACTCACAACTGGCTCTTCCGCACTCCTACAAGATGTTATTCCTCCTTGCCCTATACACGAAATCACAATCCGCAATTCTTCAATCGTGTAATACCCAAAACGCGCAACATAAAGTCGTGCTAAATGAGGGTCTACTGTATATCGGCAATACTTCTGCAAGTGGCAGGACTCAATGTTGCCGTCAGGTGAGCATTCATTGCCAACTTCTGAGCCTCATATATCGGTAAATACTGACCCTAAAATTTTTTTATCCTGTAACACTTAGAAAAATGTGCTCTTTATTTCTATAAAAAAAATTTTTTTTTTCAAAATATTCGGGGCACTGGCGTAGTAAACATATATATACGTTTGGACCGTTTACGGGTTAAAAGTGTTGTGAGACACGCAAGTTATACTTTTTGTATCAAACTGATCATTATTACTCTCTTAAATCATCTTCCAGTGGTCTGTCTTGCGTAGCCCAAATAATCCCTACAGGATTCATTAAAATAAGTGATACACTGACTATTTTCGTCAGTTCCAAGAAATAAGGGAACCAATGACCAGATTCAAAGCAGGAAGTTCTAGGCGCCCCTAACACCCAAATGGTTTTGTTGAAGAAATAAGGTATCCTCGACTGGATTCAATAAGCGGATGGGGTTTTAGGTGGCCTTATCAAACACCCAAACAATAACTTGAAAAGGTAAGATTGTCTTAACCCTTTCAGGGTCGCAAGGCCCTCTCCCAAACTCGTTCTCAGGGTCGCAAATTTTTCGGAAAAAAAATCGTATGAAATGATAGAAAATCTTTTTCCGAACATAATGACACCAAAAGTATGAAATTTGATGGAAAACTAACGGAATTTTGCTCTCGTGAAGTTAGCGGTATCGAAGACATTTACACATCGGTGATTTCGCCCACTTTGAACCCTATTTTCGGCCAATTCCAATGTTTCAGTCTACTAAAATTTGAGCTATTTCGCTAGAATTCCATTTGTTCTATCAATTGAGAACAAGAAACCACCAATTTACCGATTTAAACTACCCAATAAAGTGGTCAGAAATTGGCAATTTGGCCAATTTCACACAAATTTCAAAAGATGCCAATTTCAATATAGGGTCCAGAATAAACGAGACAGACATTCCTGGCACTAAAATAACATTTTATCTGTTCATTAGTCACGTCTCCAGGCCCCTCTTACATTGCTTTTGCTTTCCATTTTGAATTTTTATTCTCACAAAAAATAGAAGATTTTCTGTTATGTATACTACTGCATCATTTTAAAAATGGTATAAATAATATCAGCACACTTTGGAAGAATATTAGACTCATCAGTTGATGTGTATTGGACGCATGGCGTGATTTGTTTACTCTTGAACATCGGCAAAAATCGAACATTTTCGCTACTTCGCGCTCAGTTTCAAGGTACTTGTCATCGTGAAACCAATCAAAATTATATCTATTTCTGTAATCTATCTTCCATTCTATCAAATGAGACCAAGAAAATGAGAATACAACCATAAATACCATATGAAAATAGACTGCAAAGTCGCTGTTTTAAACCAAAAACATGGTCAGTTTTTTTTTCCTCATTACGCACTGTGTGGTGCAGGATTTTTTTATACTGCACACACTGACTGCACAGACCCATTCTTTCACATCTAGGCCTACCAGCTTGTTTCCACTTGATTTGATGGCGCTAGAATTTAGGCGTACTAGTACGTCAAAAACCCTGGTGCATAAGCCGTACTAGTACTGCCGAAACCCTGAAAGGGTTAAACACTTCTACATGCAAATAAAATACATACAATACAAATAGACGGATCACCACTTCAGGGAAGTTATTAGTAGAATATACAATAAAACAACCAACAAAATCAATCATGAAAACTTGTGTAGTATGCAACCAAACAAACAAACGTTGCACTGGATGGATTACATGCAACTTCTGTGGTAAATGGAGCCACGCTCCTTGTGCAGGTATTCAGGAATCAACTACACGAGATATTAAACCAGGGAAGTGTTTTTGGGTATGCCCAAATGAAACCGAACTGTGGAATACAATCACATTGATAATAAAAGATGACAACATCAAACCGGCCTTCATAATAAACATGACAGCATTCTATAACATTTGGGAAAATAAAAAATCTGGGCCAGATGGTGCTATCACCCCTGGTACTAATGTTTTCCTGGTAGACAGAAACTGTAAGAATGGAGAAATAAATGATGGTGCCCTAAAGGGGGACAGGAGCTCTAGTGGGGAAACAGGTGTAGGAAAGGACATAGAAAAACCAATGCTACAAACTAGCAATACCACGGTAGATAGTAAACAAGGGGATGCCCCGGGAAATACTAAAGATAAATTACCAGAAACGACTGATAAAGGCTCCATTATTAGCACTAGTGCCGAAGATTGAAATGAGACAGGAATACACGCACCAGTAGGGAATACAATAGGGAACACAGTCACAAAAAAACAAGGCAAACAGAAACCAGGCCTATGCAAATATTATGCACTTGGTATCTGCAGGCATGGAATATCTTGGAAAACAGATGGGACATGTAATTTCAACCACCCCAGAAAATGCTGTGCCCATATGGCAACAGGAAAATGCAACCTCCCGTCCTGCAAGCTTTTCCACCCTGAAATGTGCCACTCATCAGTTCAGGAGAGACAGTGCTATAACTTATATTGCCACGCACACCACCTAAAGGGTACAAGACGACACAGAACATCCAGACCATGGGAAAACCTGGGTAGCCATAGCCACTCCAGAGAGAGAGGTTTTTTAGCGCCAGGAAGGGAAAAAAGCTGGCAGGAAATGACAGAAATCGTACACCAACTGCAATCATTTCTGGAGTGGAATCACAGTCAATGGCCTCCACTCCAGAACAACAGATATTAGTGCCAGGGAAAAAAAAAACCATACCACCAATCCGACGACATTCATCTTTGCAAATATACAGGGTCTAAAGCCAGCGACGAACAACAAGATACCTTATATCCGTGGACTGCTTACAGAGTCAAATGCTATGTTTGTGGCTTTCACAGAGACCCACATAAAGGATCACTTGGACAATGAAATATGGATCCCGGGCTACAACCTATACAGATGTGACAGAGTGAACAGGCAAAAGGGGGGTGGGGGGGTGTTGGCCCGTATATCACAGAGTCACTTATATGCTCAGAACTACTAAATACCTCAAATGATGTAGTTGAAGTTTTAGCAGTAAAGATCGAGAATCAAAACCTGGTCATCGTGGTTGTATACAAGCCTCCGGATGCAACGTCCCAACAATTCCAGGAACAGCTTCTGAAAATTGACCACTGTCTGGAAAACCTTCCAGCTCCTGCCCCCAACATCTTGCTCCTGGGGGGATTTCAACCTAAGGCACCTAAAATGGAGGAATATTGCAAACAATGTGGTAGCAGAGATAACACCAGGAGGCAGCTCAGATGAAAACTCGCACACACACGGGCTTTTAAATCTCAGCACCAAATTCACCTTAAACCAGCAAATAATAGAGCCTACAAGATTGGAGAATACGCTGGACCTCATCTTCACTAACAATGATGATCTGATACGAAATGTCATCATGTCAAAAACAATATACAGTAGACCATCATTTAGCACAACATTATGTTACACGTTATGGGTATTGCACGATTGAAAAATTGTGGCACATTATTATCTAACACGATGTAAAAATGATATTACACGGTTCGCGTGAGAGGAAAAAATTTTTGGTTAAACCATTGAGTAAGTGGGGGTCCTACTGAGGGTGGCTATGAGCCACATCAAGTGTTTAATGCTGATGAGACAAGTGTTTTCTGGAAGAAAATGCCAACACGAACATATATCAGTCAGCAAGAGAAAAGTGCACCAGGCTTCAAGACAGCAAAGGATCGCTTCACCTTGCTCCTTTGTGGTAATGCATCAGGTGATTTCAAGTGTAAGCCCATAGTTATTTGCTGCCTAAGAATCCTCATGCTTTGAGGAAAAGGGAATTTGTTTTTCCTTCCCACAAACTGTAAGTTTATTCAGATACATGGGGCCAGGAGCTGAGTCTCGACCCCTGTAACCACAGTTAGGTGAGTACAGTTACATTGATTATCATACATAGCATATGTGTAGAGAACCTAGGATAACACAAATAAGTCAGACAGAATCGAAACAAGTCACTGACTTATTTGTGTTATCCTAGGTTCTCTACACATATGTTGCTATGTATGATAATCTTCGTAACTGCATCTGTGTATACCTGAATAAACTTACTTACAGTTTGTGGGAAGGAAAAACAAATTCCTATTCCCTCAAGAGGCCACCTTGTTGTTGTTCAGTGGGGACACCACCCGCCCCGACCCCACCATCCAACCATTCGTATTTCATATGCGTCAAAAAGAGTTCTCTGCTACAAGCCAGCTGTGTTTGTGAAGAATAAGAGAGAGTGAATTGTGTTTTGATATTTAAATTACTATATCTTGTATCTGCCAAACAATCATGACACCCAGTATTGCTCAAAGTGGCAAGAAAAGGTATAAGCATTTAAGTCTTAGAATTAACGAAGAAAACAAAGATACAGTCATACCTCGTGTTACGATGCTGTCATCTTACGTTATTTTCGAGTAACGATATTTATAACGTAAAAAAATTGATTGCGAGTAACGATGTTTGCTTCGTGTAACGACATTCGTACCGGACGTGTCCGCGTGGCGCCCAGCTGAGCGCGCACTCCAGGGAGCGTCAGTGTGCTATTGTTTACAAGCGAGAGTGACCACCACCCACCCACACATTCATACCAGTATATTGTCATTATTC
>WNWK01008032.1:50067-88097 GCA_009830355.1 Cherax destructor | reverse complement strand
GGAAACACAGAAACAAGGGGACACAACTGGAAGCTGAAGACTCAGATGAGTCAGAGGGATGTTAGGAAGCAATTCTTCAGCCATAGAATAGTTAGGAAGTGGAATAGTTTAGCGAACGATATAGTGGAGGCGGGAACCATACATAGTTTTAAGACAAGGTATGATAGAGCTCACGGAGCAGGGAGAGCAGAGACCCAGTAGCGGACAGTGCAGAGGTGGGGCCAGGAGCTGAGTCTCGACCCCTGCAACAACAATTAGGTGAGTACAATTAGGTGAGTACACACACACACACACACACACACACACACACACACACACACACACACACACACACACACACACTCACTCACTCACTCACTCACTCACTCACTCACTCACTCACTCACTCACTCACTCACTCGCTCACTCGCTCGCTCGCTCGCTCGCTCGCGGAAGGAATAGACTCCGAAGTGTCCCTGTTTGCAGATGATGTGAAGTTGATGAAAAGAATTCAATCGAACAAGGACCAGGCAGAACTACAGAGGGATCTGGACAGGCTGCAGGCCTGGTCCAACAATTGGCTCCTGGAATTCAACCCCACCAAGTGCAAAGTCATGAAGATTGGGGAAGGGCAAAGAAGACCGCAGACGGAGTACAGTCTAGGGGGCCAGAGCCTACAAACCTCACTCAAGGAAAAGGATCTTGGGGTGAGTATAACACCAGGTACATCTCCTGAGGCACACATCAACCAAATAACTGCTGCAGCATACTTATGCCTGGCAAACCTAAGAACAGCATTCCGGCATCTTAATAAGGAGTCATTCAGGACCCTGTACACTGTGTACGTTAGGCCCATACTGGAGTATGCAGCGCCAGTTTGGAACCCTCACCTAGCCAAGCATGTAAGGAAACTAGAGAAAGTGCAAAGGTTTGCAACAAGACTAGCCCCGGAGCTAAGGGGTATGTCCTACGAGGAGAGGTTACGGGAAATCGACCTGAAGACACTGGAGGACAGGAGAGATAGAGGGGATATGATAACGACATAAAATACTGAGAGGAATTGACAAGGTGGACAGACAGAATGTTTCAGAGGTGGGACACAGCAACAAGGGGTCACAGTTGGAAGTTGAAGACTCAGATGAACCACAGGGATGTTAGGAAATATTTCTTCAATCACAGAGTTGTCAGGAAGTGGAATAGTCTGGGAAGTGATGTAGTGGAGGCAGGATCCATGTATACCTTTAAGGAGAGGTATGATAAAGCTCATGGAGTGGGTAGAGTGACCAAGTAGCGTCCAGTGAAGAGGCGGGGCCAGGAGCTGTGACTCAACCCCTGCAACCACAACTAGGTGAGTGAGTACACATATGCACACACATACACACACAGAAGTACACATCAACCAGATAACTGCTGCAGCATATGGGTGCCTGGCAAACCTGAGAATAGCGTTCCGATACTTCAGTAAGGAATCGTTCAAGACACTGTACACCGTGTACGTCAGGCCCATACTGGAGTATGCAGCACCAGTTTGGAACCCCACACCTGATCAATCACATCAAGAAATTAGAGAAAGTGCAAAGGTTTGCAATAAGGCTAGTTCCAGAGCTAAGGGAAATGTCCTATGAAGAAAGGTTAAGGAAAATAGGCCTGACCACACTGGAGAACAGAAGGGTTAGGGGAGACATGAAAACGACATACAAAATACTTCGAGGAATAGATAAGGTGGACAGAGACAGGATGTTCCAGAGATGGGACACAGAAACAAGGGGTGGGTCACAATTGGAAGTTGAAGACTCAGATGAATCACAGGGATGTTAGGAAGTATTTCTTCAGTCACAGAGTTGTCAGGAAGTGGAATAGTCTGGGGAGTGATTTAGTAGAGGCAGGATCCATACATAGCTTTAAGAAGAGGTACGATATTGCTCATGGAGCAGGGAGAGAATGGACCTAGTAGTGACCAGTGAAGAGGCAGGGCCAGGAGCTATGACTCGACCCCTGCAACTACAGTTAGGTGAGTACACACACACACAAAACATTTCCAAAAATCACTTAAACAGTAAAACCTCTCATAACATGGGGTTGTTATCCTGAAATTTGGCACCTTATGAAAAATTGCCTTATGTGAAGTGATGAACATGTTGGGGGGAAGGGGGAATAGGTTTATGTTTCATACTCCAGATGTGTCAATCAAAATAAGTCACAGTTCCTTACCTAATTTTACCAAACTTATATTAACTCTCTACACTTATACCAAAAAAACATATAAAGATTAATGCATTTCAACTTGGGGTAATAACCAAGAAAAATAAAGTGCATATATTTAAAATATTGTGGTAGGCTGTTTCTGGGTCTCAGCAGTGTTGAGATCAGAATTCTATACAGTGGACCCCTGAGTATTGGCTGTAATCCGTTCCAGGAGCTAGGCCTTAACTCGAACTGGCCGAAAGTCGAACCATTATTTCCCATAAGAAATAATGTAAATACAATTAATCCGTTCCAGACACCCAAAAGTATTCACAAAAAATTAATTTTTTAAAGAATAACTATAGTTTTACATACAGAAAACACACACAACTACTACATACAGTATTAAATTTATAAATTAATATTTAAATAAACATTTAAAATAACATTTATTGAAGAGACTTGCTGGCATCTGGAAGATAGGGAGGAGTGAGGGAGGGCTTAGTGTTTGGAAGGGGAATCCCCCTCCATAAGGACTTCAGGTATCAAAGCCCTATCTGGGGTTACTTCCTTTCTTGATCTTTTAATGCCACTAGGATCAGCTTGAGAGTCACTGGACCCATCTCACAAAATAACTGTCCACAGTCCTCTTGTTTCTGGTGCCTCTTTAACATGTTCCTGAAGTGCAATATGGCTCTGTCACTGAACTGGTTGCAGAGATGGCTTATTTCAGCTTGCTCAGGGTGGTATTTTTCAACAAATTCCTGCACCTTATTCCACAATGAACAAATTTCCTTAATCTCTGAAGAAGGCACCTACAGTCTATCTTCCTCCTCCTGTGAATCAATTTCCTCTACTGTGGTCAGATGCTGGTCCAAATTAAGCTCTTGCAGCTCTTCAGTGGTTAGCTCTACCCTGTTGTCCTCCACCAACTCTTCCACATCCTCGCAACTCACCTCCAACCCTAGGGACTTGCCCAATGTCACAATACCTTCCACAACAGGCACAGGGTCGTCAGGGTCAGGGTCAGCCTCGAACCCTTCAAAACCCTCTATTCGACACAATTGTCTCCAAGCAGCGTTCAAAGTCCTGGAAGTCACTCCCTCCCAAGCCTTACCTATAAGGCTTATGCAATATAGGATACTGAAGTGATTCCTCCAGAATTCACTTAGGGTCAACTCAGTGTCTGAGGTAATTTCAAAGCACTTTTGAAACACTGCTTTTGTGTAGAGCTTTTTGAAGTTAGAAATGACCTGCTGGTCCATGGGCTGGATGAGAGGAGTGGTGTTAGGAGGCAAAAACTTCATTGTGATGAAACTGAACTCATCAGACAAAAAGTCAGCCAAGTTGTGAGGATGAGCAGGAGCATTGTCCAGTACCAGAAGGCACTTGAGTCCCAATTACTTTTCCTGGAGGTATTTTTTCACACTGGGGCCAAACACTTCATTGAACCATTCCAGGAAAATTTGCTTCGTGACCCATGCCTTAGTGTTAGCCTTCCAAAACACACACAATTTACTCTTAGTGACATTGTGTTTCTTGAACACCCTGGGATTTTCAGAGTGATACACCAGTAAAGGCTTCACTTTAAAATCCCCACTAGCATTACTACACAACATGAGAGTTAGCCTGTCTTTCATAGGCTTGTGTCCTGGCAGTGCCTTTTCCTCCTGAGTAATGTTGGTCCTCTTTGACATTTTCTTCCAAAAGAGGCCTGTTTCATCACAATTAAACACTTGTTGGGGTTTGAATTTTTCAGTGTCTACAAACCCCTTAAATTCAGTCACAAACTTTTCAGCAGCACGTTTGTCTTAACTGGCTGCCTCACCATGCCTTACAACACTGTGTATGCCACTACGTTTCCTAAATCTGTCAAACCAGCCTTTGCTGGCCTTAAAATAACTCGCATCAGCACTGGTTCCAGGCATTTTCTTGACAAGATCTGCGTGCAACTGCCTTGCCTTTTCACAAATTATCGCCATGGAAACACTATCATCCGCTATCTGTTTTTCGTTGATCCACACCACCAACAACTTCTCAACCTCATCCACTGTTTTTGATCTATTTTTGGCAAACATGTCAACACCTTTTGCAACATCAGCTTCCTTGATTTCTTTTCTCTTTGCCAGGATAGAGGTGATAGTAGATTTATTTTTATTGTACATCCTGGCAAGCTCCCCCACACGTACTCCACTCGTATTTTTCTACTATCTCCTTCTTCAATTCGATAGTGTTTTCACTTTCTTTACCACAGGGGTGCCACTAGGAAGCTTCTTTGGACCCATGGTGACATATTTCACAGTAACACTCAATAAACACAATAAAATTATTGTGAAATGTTTGAATGAGCACGCTGAGTAATGTTCACTCAATGGTAAACAAAGCTAGACTGGCTCACGACACCTGCGCGGGGAGGCGCGCAAGCATGGGCAGGCAGACAGGTCTGGTACACGGGCTGCAGGCCGATAGTCGGGCAAAAATTGGGCCGAAAAAAAGCGATCTAAACTCGAGTCGGCCGATACTCAGACTGGCCGATAGTCAGGGGTCCACTGTATCTTCACTCATTAGTTTATAACTTATTTTGTATGGTCTTTGTAAGAGGGGGGTTGTGTTTAGTTGGAAGAGGAAGTAACTTCGCACACTGACAAAACTGAAGCCAGAGTCAGCAGGGAAATATCACATCTCTCTTAAAACCTTAATTATTTTTTTTTATTAAACACACCAGTATTCTCCCACCGAGGTAGGGTGACCTGAAAAGGGAGAGAACTTTCACCATTGCTGACTCCATCACTGTCTTGCCAGAGGCGTAACCAGTATTATAGTTCAGATGCCCCTCCAAACTAATATCCCCACACCTCCTTCAGTGTACAGACACTGTACTTTTTACCTCACATTTGGCTAACTGCTTTATCCTGAATCCTTTCATAAATGCTACTTCACTCACACCAACACTATGTCAAGTCATAAAAACCACTTCCTCCACTCCTTTCTAACACACTCATGTCCAAGCCCCTCGTATACAAAGCTTCCTTTAATCCCCCTACTCCATGTTCTCTCCACTAGAGTTATACACCCTCCAAGTTATCATATTTTGTTCCATGCCCTCTAAATGTTCAAATTCCTTCAATAACCCTTCCTCAGCAGTCTGGATAATACTTTTAGTAAACCTTCGCCTCCTTCTAATCTCCAAACTACGAATTCTTTGCATAATATTTACACCACACATTGCCCTCAGACAACATCTCTACTGCCTCCAGCCTCCTCCTTGCTGCAACATTCACAACCCATTCTTCACACCCATATAAGAGTGTTGGTACCGCTACACTCTCAAGCGTTTACTTTTTTATCTCCACAGAAACCTCAATGATGATTAGTGCCATAAATAAAATGCATCATTCCAGTACATAGGCATATTTTTTATAATTAATATTTTTGTTACTCAGAATGATGTTATGATGGGTGATCGAGTGGTGGACATCAATGTTGCTACTGTGGAGGACTTGGAGACACTGGTGGGTGTTGGCCGAGCAAAGGCAGAGGCCATTGTTACCACCCGCAATGTAAGTATAATACTAAGTGGTGTGTCAGCATTGATGTAGTAGTAGTAGTAAAAAAAGTTGTAGTGGTATCATAGGTCCAGAACTAGAGGTTGACCCATTGGACCACAGAGCTATATTTCTTTGACCCATAATCAGTTTTTCACTTAAAATAATTTATATATTATAATTTCAAGGCATTTGCAAAGCTCACATTGACAATTATTCTGAAATTTGATAAATTCAAGAATGAAAAGCAATACTGTACTGTATTTTTAATTTTGTTAATTACTTTTGAGTTTTTAGTGTCATAAGAGCATATGCCCTGAAATTGGTTATCAGCATGTCCCTACGTATATCCTTTATTATATAATTTAATTTTGAAAATGCTGAAAGAGGAAGTTAAATACATTTTGGTATAGTATTTAAGAGTGAATGCGTTGACAAACGGGTGTGTGAAAGACGAGACAAATATCAAAATAATCGATGAAACATTGAGGTGTCTTTGGAGAGAGAAGTTTATCACTAGATGCAAAAAATGGGAATGAACTAGAATATAAGAGTGCTGAAACTGTTGTATAGATGTGAAAAATGATCTTTAAATGTTGTGGCAAAGAGGAAGCTGGATGTAGTGTAGATGTCATGTTGAGAACAATGTGTGATGTGAACAACAAAAAGGCACAATACCATGACTGGGACAATACACACATAACCCAAACCTAGTAGAATGAAACTTATGATGTTTTTATCCTACCTACCTGCAGTATTAACTAGTCATACAGAAGCACGAAGGGAAGGGAGCCATTATATACGTATACAAGAGGGAGGGCGGGGCTGGGAGTAGTAGAACAAGAGAAGGTAATAGTGTAATTGTAGAAGCAATGGTGGTGGTGTTAGTAGTAGTATAAGTAGTGCAACAGAGGCAGAGGTGGCAATGAGAAGGTAGTAGTGATGGTGACTAAAGTCAGAGTAAAATGTTAACAAAGCAGCAGCAGTAGCCGCCGCCCAAGAACAAGAGAAAAAAGAGCACTGCATGAGAGAGAATGGCCCGTGAGGGTGGGACAAAAACTACTATTACCACTACCACTACCACTGTTTCCACTAATTCTACAATTACACTATACTTCTAGTTCTGCTTCTCCCAGCCCCACACTCCTCTTGCATATATACTGGCTCCCTTTCCTTTGTACTTGTGTGTGACTACTTAATGGCTCAACTTGGACCAAAACTTTGTCATAAGTTTCATTCTCCTATGTGAGGGTTTTGTGTGTTATTTGTGTTGTAGATAAATGGTTCAGAGAACCGTTCTCCTTTGTATGGACTGATGAAGCCACTGTGTTGCAAAATGTTTCCTCAATAAAGATTCCCAAGTGTTCCATGTGTGTCTTAATTTATCGTTACTTGTGTTGTATGACGTGAGAAAAAAACCATCCTAGGAAACATCCTGGGAGGGGTTGGACTTGAAGGAAGTGTATAAGTGGTAGAGGCTGCAGCTCCAGTAATATGGTGGGAGTATATTAGAGGCAAGTGGAGATGAAAGATTTTTTGGATTTTGTGGGACCAAGATAAATTGTATGAAGGAATTAAGGAAACTAGTTAGCTAGACCTGGGATGTGAAGGTAGGAGGCACAGTGTCTGTACTCTGAAGGATGAGTGGGGATGTTACAATTTGGAGATTCATTTTCACGAGGCTTGTACACTTCTGGCAAGCCAGCTGTTGAATAAGTGATAATTGTTTTTTCCTCTTGCAATAGATTTTTATTCTTAGCTTCATCCTCCTTCCTCTTAGAGTAATATTGTGCTGTAATTTGATCAGTCTCCATCAACCTTCATTTATTTTAATTTCTTAAAAATATTTAAGTAAGACTAATAGTTAAACAAATGTTTTATGTGATGACTGAAACAATTTTTTTTTAAAGATGCTTTGACTGTGTTGTACAAGGATTTTTTATGTACAAGAATTTGTGCTCAGATGTCTGCAGATGAATTAATATTTTTTTATGAAACAGAAATTAAAATGATTTTTCTAAATTAAATCCAGTATTTCTCAAATTTCAGAAATAATCTAGTATTTTTTTTTTTTCAAATTTGAGAGCATTCCCGAGACTTGAAAACATGAAAGTGTTGTATATATTATACACATTCATTATAAGTAGACATAAATTAAGTCATTTACTATTCTACAACATAATTTTCAGATAGGACACACATCTAGTTGTAATACCCAATCCCCTCCCTTCAATTTCTGTTTCAAGAATTTTATAAATAACTGAAAATAAAAAGGACAAATTGTGTACCATGTTGCGAGTGCCATCAGGTGGCAGTGAATTGGTTCGTTCTTTGAAACAATACTTGACAAGTCATTTTCTTATTACTTTATGCTGCTATTAACATTGTCCCCACATAATAAGCCTTTTTTTTTTTTTTTTTTCCAACAAGTCGTCCGTCTCCCACCGAGGCAGGGTGATCCAAAAAGAAAGAAAATCCCCAAAAAGAAAATACTTTCATCATCATTCAACACTTTCACCTCACTCATACATAATCACTGTCTTTGCAGAGGTGCTCAGATACTACAGTTTAGAATAGTCCCTCCAAACTGTCACTATCCCAGACCCCTCCTTTAAAGTGCAGGCATTGTACTTCCCATTTCCAGGACTCAAGTCCGGCTAAATCAATAACCGGAAAAACTAGTAAATGGTAATGGATCTGCGTGTGTTGCGCCACAGGCGTCAAGGCTGACAACAGAACCACCACAGCTGCTAAGCATATTCAGCATTATTTTAACCTTTCCAGTGGCCGTCACATAAAACTACATCATTGAGGCCATTTGTGAGTGATAAATTGTTTCCTAAATATGAGAGGAGGAGTCTGTGTGGTGAGTGTGCACAGAATAAAAAAAATCCTGCTCCACACTTTGCATGATGATGGAAAAAGCAAAACTCTTGACCATGTGTTTGGTTTAAAATAGCGACAGAGGTGTTTTCTAGAATAGTTTTTATGGTTTTATTGGCTGTTTCTTGCTATCATTTGACAGAATGGAAGACATACTACTGAAATAGATGATTTTGGTTGGTTGGTTGGTTTCAGGACTAGAAGATGCTTGAAATTGGACTCAAGAGTAGAAGAAATGTTAGATTTTTGCCAATTTTCCTGATGATGAGTAAGAGCCCCTTACACCCTCCCCTCTCCTGTCTGCTTTATGGTTTTTTTTAATAGGTCTTATTCAGCTATTGGGATGTCATAAACCATGACCAATCAATCCTGGTTATATTTTATTACATGTATCTGGGAAATAGAGTAAACCTTCTGTTTTTGTGTGATTATGAATTCAAAATGAAGGCAAGTGTAATAGAGGAGAGGTCTGGGACATGATAAATGAACAGAGGAAATGTTGTTTTAGTGCCATTAATGTCTACATTGTTTATTTTGCACTATTTTTAAAATAATATTTTTTAAAATTGGTGTAAGATTGGCCAAATTACTTATTTATGTGCACTTAATAGGTTGTTAAAGTTAAATTGGCAAAATAGCTAAGAATTTGGTCAAAGGAGCAATGTAATTGACTTAAAATAGGACTTAGTCAGTGAGATCACTGATGCTTAAACTGCACCTAGACCGCTAACTTTGTGCTTGTATAATTATGTAAGTTTTCCATCAAATTTCATAGTTTTGGCATCATTTTCAGAAAAAGATTCTCAATCATTTCAAAAGATTTTTTTTAAAGTGGACACTGTGATAAATATTAATTTTGGAGGGGTCTGGATGGTGAAAGGGTCAACTGTTACTGAAGCATATCCATTTAAACTGATAATGACATAGCTATAGGTAATTTTTAACTGATACTGAAGCATAGTCTATTTGAAGTAATAATGAGGGATAATATATTTTAACCCTTAATCTGGGCAGTGTATACAGGTACAGTCATACCTCTGTTAACGATATTAATCCGTCAGAGAGGACGTATCTGTAACCGAATCAATCGTTATCCGAATCAATTTTCCCCATAAGAAATAATGGAAATAAAATTAATCCGTTCCAGACTTCCAAAAGTAGTAAAATAAAATATTTTTTAGAACTTTTTGACATTAAATAATACACAATTTAATGAACATTAAAGAAATACATGTAAATATAGTACAATAACATGTCACTTACATTTATTGAAGAGTTGTTGATGTGTGAGGAGGGAAAGGATGGAGTATAGTATGCTAGTGTTTGGAAGGGAATCCTTCCATTAACACTGCAGGTGGCAAGTTCTTTTCTGGGGTTACTGGCCTTTTCTTTTAATGCCACTAGGACCAGGTTGAGAGTCACTGGACCCCTCTCTAACCAAAAATCTGTCCAGGGAGCTCTGTGTCTGGTGATTCTTTAACACATTCCTGAAATGAGACACCACTGTGTCATTGTACAGGTTGCCAGCACGGCCTGCAACAGCATGGTTAGGGTGATATTCATCCATAAAGCCTTGCACCCTGCTCCACATTCCACAAATCTCCTTAATCACTGAAGAAGGCACCTTCTTCCATCTCTGTTCCACCTCCTCCTCTGAACCATTGTCCTGACCTGTGGTCTCTTGTTGCAGTTGCTGTTGAAGCTCTTGCAGATCTTCAGTGGTTAGCACTTCATTGTGCTCCTCCACCAACTCTTCCACATCCTCACCACTCACCTCCAACCCCATGGACTTGCCCAGTTCCACAATTTCTTCCACAACAGGCTCAGGCTCAGGGTTCTGAGGCTCAGCCCCAAAACCTTCAAAATCCCTCTCTAGGACACAGTCTGGCCACAATTTTCTCCAGGCAGAGTTCAAAGTCCTGGTAGTCACTCCCTCCCAAGCCTTACCTATAAGGTGTACACAATGCAGGATATGGAAATGATTTTTCCAAAAGTCTCTTAGGGTTATATTCATGTCTGTGGTCACATCAAAGCACTTTTGAAACATTTCTTTGGTGTAGAGTTTTTTAAAGTTGCAAATGACCTGCTGGTCCATGGGCTGGAGGAGAGGAGTGGTATTAGGGGGCAAGAACTTCACTTTGATGAATTTAAAGTCCTCCATAATTTTCTCTACCAAGTTTGCAGGATGACAAGGAGCATTGTCCATTATCAGGAGGCACTTAAGTGGCAAATTATTTTCCTGGAGATATTTCTTCACACTGGGGCCAAACACGTCATTGAACCAATCTAAGAAAATGTCCTTTGTGACCCATGCCTTTTTGTTAGACTTCCACATCACACACAAGTTAGACTTGGTGATACCGCATCTGCCAAACACTCGGGGATTTTCAGAATGATACACCACTAAAGGCTTCACTTTGCAATCACCACTGGCATTAGCACAAAGCATCAAAGTTAGCCTGTCTTTCATAGGCTTGTGTCCTGGCTGTGCCTTTTCCTCCTGAGTAATGAAGGTCCTGTTGGGCATTTTCTTCCAAAAGAGGCCTGTTTCATCACAATTAAACACTTGTTGGGGGAGGAATTCTTCAGCTTCTATGTACCCCTGGAATTCAGGCACATATTTTTCAGCCGCACTTTTGTCAGAACTGGCTGCCTCACCATGCCTCACAACACTATGTATGCCACTTCGATTCTTAAATTTTTGAAACCAGCTTCTGCTGGCTTTAAATTTGCTCACTTCAGCACTCGTTGCAGGCATTTTCTTAACAAGATCATCATGCAACTGCCTTGCTTTTTCACATATTATTGCCTGCGTAACATTATCTCCTGCTAACTGTTTCTCGTTGATCCACACCAACAACAAATTTTCCACATCTTCCAGCACTTGTGATCTCTGTTTTGTGATCACATATGCACCTTTCGCAACAACATCTTCCTTGATTTTACGTGTATTTCCCTTGGCCACAATGGTAGCGATGGTAGAATAGGCTTTACCATACAGCCTGGCCAGCTCAGTGATACGCACTCCACTTTCATATTTTTATATTATCTCCTTCAGTTCTACTGTATTTCTGAGCCTCTTTACCACAGGCTTGGCACTAGGAGCTTTCTTTGGACCCATGGTAGCTTATTTAGCAGTTGCAAGCACTAAAAACAGTGGAATAATGACAATATACTGGTATGAATGCGTGGGTGGAGTGGGTGGTGGTCGCTCTTGCTTGTAAACAATAGCACACTGACGCTCCCTGGAGTGCCCGCACAGCTGGGCTCCACGCGGACGCATTCTGGACGAATACTGTAAACCGAATCAAACATCGTAAACGGAGTCAATATTTTAATGTAAAAATGTATCGCTAACCGAATTTATCGTTATCCGACGCCATCGTTAACCGAGGTATGACTGTATCTTGTTTTATGTGATAGAGGGATCTCGTGAAGCAAACCCAATGCACTGTATACTACACGTAAAACTTGGTCACTTTCCAATATTTTGCCAGTTCCACAGTTTTTAATGTTTACCAACAAATAATTTCTTTTTAATGGCCAAATCACTCCTAGGTAGGGTGACGTGAAAAAGAGGAAATGCTTTCACTTGTTCATTTAATCAGTCTTGCCAGAAACTTGCTAATATTGCAGTTCAAATGATCCTTTGGACTTTAGCATCCTGACCTCCCTCCTTCAGACTGCAGATACAGGCAGGGCCCCACTTTACAGTGCTTAGTTATTACAGCAATTTTCAATGATACTGATTCTTCATTTATTCAGACATTGTATAGTAAATATATTCACCACTTGCTATAAGCTAAGGAAGAAAATATTTTAAGGTAAATAATGTGTGTATTGTATACACATTTTTTAGGCCTAGCTATATTGCTCACTTAATATATGATAGTGTAAACATGTTATCAGGCTTTTATTTTTTATTATTAACACACCGGCCGTCTCCCACCAAGGCAGGGTGGCCCGAAAAAGAAAAACTTTCATCATCATTCACTCCATCACTGTCTTGCCAGAGGTGTGCTTACACTACAGTTATAAAACTGTAACATTAACACTCCTCCATCAGAGTACAGATACTGTACTTCCCATCTCCAGGACTCAAGTCCGACCTGCTGGTTTCCCTGTATCCCTTCATAAATGTTACCTTGCTCACACTCCAACAGCAAGTCAAGTCCTAAAAACCATTTGTCTCCATTCGCTCTTATCTAACACGCTCACGCATGCTTGCTGGAAGTCCAAGCCCCTCGCACACAAAACCTCCTTTACCCCCCTTCCTTCAACCTTTCCTAGGCCGACCCCTACCCCGCCTTCCCTCCACTACAGATTTATACATTCTGGAAGTCATTCTACTTTGTTCCATCCTCTCTACATATCCGAACCACCTCAACAACCCCTCCTCAGCCCTCTGGACAATTGTTTTGGTAATCCCGCACCTCTTCCTAATTTCCAAACTACAAATTCTCTGCACTATATTCACACCACACATTGCTCTCAGACATGACATCTCCACTGCCTCCAGCCTTCTCCTTGTTGCAACATTCACCACTCATGTTTCAGACCCATATAAGAGCGTTGGTA
The DNA here is from genome assembly GCA_009830355.1 of Cherax destructor. Classification (NCBI taxonomy): domain Eukaryota; kingdom Metazoa; phylum Arthropoda; class Malacostraca; order Decapoda; family Parastacidae; genus Cherax; species Cherax destructor. Next base: position 74,928 of record WNWK01008032.1, on the reverse strand, counting down.
TAACTATACTCTCATACATTCTCCTCTTTGCTTCCATGGACAAAGTTCTTTGTCTCCATAGTCTCCTAAGTGCACCACTTACTTTTTTCCCCTCATCAGTTCTGTGATTCACCTTATCTTTCATAGGTTATTTTAGTAGTAAATAAGCATAGGTTATTTTAATAATGATAGCATAGGTTATTTTAGCAGTATTGAAGCATGGGTTGTTTTAACAATGATAGCATAGGTTGTCTCACGAAATCGTAGGTTATTTTAACAATGATAGCATAGAATATTTTAGCAATATAGAAGTATAGGTTATTTTAACAGTGATAGCATAGGTTATTTTAACAGTGATAGTATAGGTTATTTTAACAGTGATAGCATAGGTTATTTTAACAGTGATAGCATAGGTTATTTTAACAGTGATAGCATAGGTTATTTTAACAGTGATAGCATAGGTTATTTTAACAGAGATAGCATAGGTTATTTTAAGTGATAGCATAGGTTATTTTAAGTGATAGCATAGGTTATTTTAAGTGATAGCATAGGTTATTTTAAGTGATAGCATAGGTTATTTTAAGTGATAGCATAGGTTATTTTAACAGTGATAGCATAGGTTATTTTAACAGTGATAGCATAGGTTATTTTAACAGTGATAGCATAGGTTATTTTAACAGTGATAGCATAGGTTATTTTAACAGTGATAGCATAGGTTATTTTAACAGTGATAGCATAGGTTATTTTAACAGTGATAGCATAGGTTATTTTAACAGTGATAGCATAGGTTATTTTAACAGTGATAGCATAGGTTATTTTAACAGTGATAGCATAGGTTATTTTAACAGTGATAGCATAGGTTATTTTAACAGTGATAGCATAGGTTATTTTAACAGTGATAGCATAGGTTATTTTAACAGATAGCATAGGTTATTTTAACAGTGATAGCATAGGTTATTTTAACAGTGATAGCATAGGTTATTTTAACAGTGATAGCATAGGTTATTTTAACAGTGATAGCATAGGTTATTTTAACAGTGATAGCATAGGTTATTTTAACAGTGATAGCATAGGTTATTTTAACAGTGATAGCATAGGTTATTTTAAGTGATAGCATAGGTTATTTTAACAGTGATAGCATAGGTTATTTTAACAGTGATAGCATAGGTTATTTTAACAGTGATAGCATAGGTTATTTTAACAGTGATAGCATAGGTTATTTTAACAGTGATAGCATAGGTTATTTTAACAGTGATAGCATAGGTTATTTTAACAGTGATAGCATAGGTTATTTTAACAGTGATAGCATAGGTTATTTTAACAGTGATAGCATAGGTTATTTTAACAGTATTGAAGCATGGGTTATTTTAACAATGATAGCATAGGTTATTTTAGCATTATAGAAGCATAGGTTATTTTGGCATTATTGAAGCATAGGTGACTTAGGTAAGTCATTATAATTGATGAAGCATAGGCTATTTTAACTAATATTTCACCTATCTGTATAAAAAGGCAATACTGTCATTCATATAAGGTTCCTTTCATTATTGACATTTAGTTATTTTACTGGAGAAACAATACATTGATTAATATAATGTGGTAGCTAACCTTGTGTTGATGATGGCTGTGGCATGGGACAGTGTCATCGACTATACCTGTGAATTGACAGTCACTACAGCTTAGCCAGCACTATTGACTAAGCTAATGCTCTAGTTTTAAATTCAACTTGACAAGAAAAAGCCACTTGCAACTAAACAAAAAAGTATGTTCAAAACCCAATGTCCCTGTTTTCTTAGTAATAGAAATACGTACAGATAACAAAAATGTAAATAAATTGCTGAACTCGGATATCATGTTTATATTCATGCTTGAAAATGTTCCGTTGTAACCTATTCTGTCCTTTTATATGAAGCACTAAACTCGTGTTGGTCATTCAATAGTATATATGAAATGGCGGAGGTTTGCTGCTTTGTCTGCTGATCTTGACACAAGCACATTACTCTCACATCTAGGTTTATTGTCAAGCCTACTCTTACTAAGACCTAGGGCCATATTAAGGCTTTAGGGACTGTAGCCCAGGGGCCTCCATCAGCTGGAGGACCTCCAGAGAAAAGTGTTCACAGTTGCTGCTGTAAGTTTATAATTATAATATGTTATTACATCACGTATATGATGAACTGTTGACTTTTGTGATAATTTTTTTTTCTTTTGAAAATATCACTGGGGGCCTCACAGTATCTGTAACCCAGGGGCTTACAAAATGTTAATCTGACTCTAGAACCTCTCCCCCCCTCCTTCCCTTGAAGGTAATTTCCAAATGCCTATGTAACTCAAAGTAACTGGATGTTACTAATGCCATTAAAGAAATGTATGAGCTGTTTAAATGCTCACATTGAGTGATAGATCAATTTACATTATAACCTGCAATATTTGATGCTACAAGGTATAGTATCATCAGGTTTCAATAATCTTCATTGAAATCCTTGAGTGTACTATTAACTTGATTCTATACATAATGAAGTGCCCTTGACAATGGCAACTTCCTCCTGATTTGGTTGACTTAACTGAGCTATATCGGTAAACCTCAACAATGAGGTTGTCTCTCATATAATCTGTATAAAATCAAACAAAAATATTTTAAACTTGGTCTCTTCAGTACAACTCTGGTCCCCTTGTGTATGATGGATTAACTCCTTATATTCATTTTGACCTTTTCAGTGTAACAGCTTAACCTTGGTATGCTAACTAACAAACTATTACTAATTTTTTTGTATTTTTTTATTAGATAATGCAGCAGTAACAAAGTTAATTTTGATTGTTCTGCCAGTCAATGGTAGAGTTTAGGGGTGTGGATGACCTGCTCCTTGTCCCAGGGATCGGCCGAAGCCTTATAGAACAGAATCGCGGGCTGCTGGTATGTAGTATCCCAGGTGGAGCTCCAATTACCAGACACTGCATGCCACGCCGTAGCCTCAGACGTACATCCCACGACACTCGGCAACGAGGAGAGAGTGGTAAGTCAGAAGAGACTGTCCATGAGGTACAGGGAGATATTGCCAATTGTGCCTCAAGTCAGGCTGTGAAACCAACCCGGATAAACCTTAGGGAACTTTCACTCTCCAGTGCTTTGGATCAGTTTCGTGCTACAGAACACAGCAGCACTACTCGTAGTGTTCATTGTAAGAGTGACTTGCGACCTAAAGAGGAAATTAAAAAAGACTGCAATGAAGAAAGGCAGGACGATGAAAATGATCAGAAAGACACACTCAGTATCTCAGAAGGTGACTCAAGTGACTGTTGTGAGTGTTGCCATGAGGAGGAGGAGGAGGAGGAGGAAGAGGAAGAAAAAGAAGACAATAGAAAAATTAGTGTAGATATTGCACCAGTAATTGAGAACAATGATGAAGGGGAGAATGGAAATAATGTTGCTAAGGAAATTATGAACAGTGATGACCTTGTGAACACTGCACCTGAGGTGAAGGCTACTACAGGTGATGTTTATCATAGTGTTGGTGGAAGAAGTGAGCGTAGTTGTAATGGTGGAATAGTTGGAGGTTTAGGGACAGACACACCCCACGAGGATGCTCCTCCAGACCTGCCTCTGGACATTCAGGCTCTGTCATCCCACCCATTGACGGATGGGGATGACACATCTGAGGAGGAGGATGCAGATGGAGGTGATGAAGAGGAAAAAGAGGAGGAAGAGGAAGACGAGGGGCATATGGAGGAAGATGGCGTAGAATATGACAGCGATGACTGCATGACTGTTGATCCTCCCACTTGTCCATATATGGACAAGAAGCAGGTAGGTGCTGCACCTGAATGTGTGCTCCTTTACCATTAAGCCATGTATTGTATCCTAGGTCATGTTAAGTAATCAAACAGTCAGGAGGACGAGTAATACGAACAGCAACCTATTTGTCACATTGGACATCATTTTACACTTTATTTCCAAATCTATTTGATTGCCTAACCTAACCTTACCACATTTTATTTATAACCCTAAAATTACAAATTTTAATTTTAAGTAAAGTTTTGTGGCACTGCTTTATGTAAATGTAGCAAATGCAGTGAGAGTAAGACAAGGGGAAAATGAGTTGTAAGGAGTTAATTTGTCCCGTCTTTTTCTAAAAATAATGGTACAGTGGTACCCCGACTTACGATGTTATCATCTTACGTTATTTTCGATAACCGATATTTATAACGTAAGAAATTTGATTGTGACTTACGATGTTTGCTTCGTCTACCGACATTCGTACCGGACGTGTCCGCTTGGCGCCCAGCTGAGCGCGCACTCCAGGGAGCGTCAGTGCTATTGTTTACAAGCGAAAGCGACCACCCACCCACACCCACGCATTCATACCAGTATATTGTCATTATTCCACTGTTTTTAGTGCTTGCAACTGCTAAATAAGCTACCATGGGTCCAAGGAAAGATCCTAGTGCTAAGCCTGTGGTAAAGAATGTGCAGGGAGTGAAGCATTTATGCAGGGAGTGTAGCATTTATGCAGGGAGTGTAGCAGGCATGCAGGGAGTGTAGCAGGCATGCAGGGAGTGTAGCAGGATGCAGGGAGTGTAGCAAAGATGCAGAGAGTGTAGCAGGGATGCAGGGAGTGTAGCAGGGATGCAGGGAGTGTAGCAGGATGCAGGGAGTGTAGCAGGATGCAGGAGTGTAGCAGGGATGCAGGGAGTGTGCAAGGATGCAAGGGATGGTGCAGGGATGCAGGAGTGAGCAAGGATGCAGGGAGTGTAGCAGGATGCAGGGAGTGTAGCAAGGATGCAGGGAGTGTAGCAAGGATGCAGGGAGTGTAGCAGGATGCAGGGAGTGTAGCAAGGATGCAGGGAGTGTAGCAGGGATGCAGGGAGTGTAGCAGGATGCATGGAGGTAGCAGGGATGCAGGGAGTGTAGCAAGGATGCAGGAGTGTAGCAAAGATGCAGGGAGTGTAGCAAGGATGCAGGGAGTGTAGTAGGCATGCAGGGAGTGTAGCATTATGCAGGGAGTGTAGATTCATGCAGGGAGTGTAGCATTCATGCAGGGAGTGTAGTAGCATGCAGGGAGTGTAGCATAAGATGCAGGGAGTGTAGCAAGGATGCAGGGAGTGTAGAAGGATGCAGGGAGTGTAGAGCATGCAGGGAGTGTAGCATCATGCAGGGAGTGTAGTAGGCATGCAGGGAGTGTAGCATTCATGCAGGGAGTGTAGTAGGCATGCAGGGAGTGTAGCATTCATGCAGGGAGTGAAGCAAAGATGCAGGGAGTGAGCAAGGATGCAGGGAGTGTAGCATTCATGCAGGAGTGTAGCATTCATGCAGGGAGTGTAGCATTCATGCAGGGAGTGTAGCATTCATGCAGGGAGTGTAGCATTCATGCAGGGAGTGTAGCATTCATGCAGGGAGTGTAGCATTCATGCAGGGAGTGTAGCATTCATGCAGGGAGTGTAGCATTCATGCAGGGAGTGTAGCATTCATGCAGGGAGTGTAGCATTCATGCAGGGAGTGTAGCATTCATGCAGGGAGTGTAGCATTCATGCAGGGAGTGTAGCATTCATGCAGGGAGTGTAGCATTCATGCAGGGAGTGTAGCATTCAAAGAAAAGGCCAGTAACCCCAGAAAAGAACTTGGTACCTGCAGTGTTAATGGAAGGGATTCCCTTCCAAACACTAGCATACTACTCCACCTTCTCCCTCCTCCCGTCCTCCACACATCAACAACTCTTCAATAAATGTAAGTGACATGTTATTGTTCAATATTTGCATGTGTATTTAGGTATTCTTTATTAAATTTTGTATTATTTAATGTCAAAAAGTTCTAAAAAATATTTTATTTAACTACTTTTGGAAGTCTTGGACGGATTAAATTTATTTCCATTATTTCTTATGGGGAAAATTGATTCGTTTAACGATTGTTTCGCCTTAAAATATGCCCTCTCTGACGGATTAATATCGTAAGTCGGGGTACCACTGTATGTTAAAAATTAGACGGTTAGCTTCTGGAATTATGAAATGTATTAAGTTGAGAGAGATACCATAACATTATTTTCTTATGAAAATTCAAAATTCAAATATGTACTTTGTAAAATAAATACAGTACAGTGGACCCCCGAGTTACGAACACCCCGGAAATTGTACAATTATGTAAGTATAAATAACAAAAAAGGCACAATACCGTGACTGGAACAATACACACACAACCCGCACATATAAAAGGAGAGGAGCTTACGACGACGTTTCGGTCCGACTTGGACCATTTACAAAGTCACACTAACACGAAGGACAGGTGGAAGGGGTATTTATAGGCAGGCAGACAGGGGAGGGCACAAGAAAGTGGTGGAGGGTAATGGAGGTAGTAGTGGTAGTAGTAGTGGAGTCAGTCATAAACAGGAAGAGTACTGCAAGATGCTGGGCCGCAAGGGTAAGAACAAGAACACAGTGGGAAAATTAAAATAAAGAGGACAAATACAAGGCAAAGAAAAGAAAGAAAGAGAACCCAGAGGAGAAAGGAGAAGAGGAAGAGAAAGGAAGGAATCAGGTAAGTCACGGGTGTTCTGAAGTTTGGAGCATTTAACAATGAATGAGGAGAGAGATCTACAGAGACAAGCCAGGGCTAAGATTCATACAGGGAAGTTGTGTATAAGGGCTTTGGTTGAATCCTCCCTTATACACACTTTCCTGTATGAATCTTACCCTGGCTTTGTCTCTGTAGATGCTTCATCTCCCATTACATTGTTAAATGCTCACTCAGAACACCCGTGACTTAACCTGATTCCTTCCCTTCTTTCTCTTCCCTTCTCCTTTCTCCTCTGGGTTCTCTTTCTTTCTTTCTTTGCCTTGTATTTGTCCTCTATTTTATTTTAATTTTTCCCCACTGTGTTCTTGTTCTTACCCTTGCGTGCCGCCAGCGTCTTTGCAGTACTCCTTTCCTAGTTTATGACTGACTCCACTACTACTACCACTACCACTATCACTACTACCTCCATTACCCCTCCACCACTTTCTTGTGCTCTCCCCTTGTCTACCTGCCTATAAATACGTACCCCTTCCACCTGTCTTTCGTGTTAGTGTGACTTTGTAAATGGTCCAAGTCGGACCGAAACGTTGTCGTAAGCTCCTCTCCTTTTATATGTGCGGGTTGTGTGTGTATGTAAGTATAATATTGTAAGTGCTTTTGTAAGTGTATTTTTGGGGGTCTGAAATGGACTAACCTACTTGACATTATTTCTTAAGGGAGTAAATTCGTTCGGTAATGGCACTTGAGCAGGCTTCTGGAATGAAGCTTTTACGTTACTCGGGGGTCCACTGTAATTAAATTGGCCAAATACCTTCAGAAACACTGATAAGTTGAGCACATACAGAGATGGATGGAGGATAGAATTTAATGTGGGAAAATTTACCCTCTACACCAAAGCAAATGAGGTTTAAGGTAACAGTCTCAGTGGCTGTCCTCTTGGGACAGCCTCTGAGACTCTTAAGGAGTTTTCATGGCCTCCTCCACACGACTTCGTCTCAGTCCTCAGAGGGCTTTAGCCCCAAGCCATTTATGATGCACCCTTTACCTCTTCAGAAACATGGAGACTCCTAAGAGAAACTGTGGGGGTTCCATATTGGGTTTGGGATCCTTGATTAGGTATAGTTTCTGGAAGCTTCATGCATGCTTTGCCTGTCTAGGCTACCTTTGACACTGGGTTACTTTAACATGGTGGTAGGGTTTAAGTGGCACTGTTTTGCTAGTGACCTGACTAAGGGCTTAATACCTTCCTCCTATTTGGTCTGAAAAATTGGAATATTTCCCTTTAGGTCAAAATTTGTTACCAGAGAAATAATTGTTACATGTCCTGATCCTTCATGGTGAGATTGCCAGTGCAATGTCGTTGTGGCTGCCATATGAACTGGAGGTAACTAGATGATCTGATGGCAGAGGTAATGTTTTATGACAGAAAATTAATTAGTCTATATATTTTGACCTCCTGCTGGGTCTAAAGCTGTCTGTTGAAGAGAACCCCAGCAGGGGGTTAAAATATACAAACCCATTATTGTTGAGCATTGGCAAGTGTTCATTAAATTTACATTAGTAATGTTTTATGTTTATTGCAGCTGCAGTAGTGGTGAATAAACTTTAAAGACTTAGACATTTTTTTCCAGTTTGCACACACCAATTATTAGCTGAAGGACACTACTACTATTTGTACTCTGTAAAGAGGCAGTTTTCCTAAGTTTTGTTCACTCCTGGATTGCCATCCTGGCAGTTGTATCTTACAAGGCTAAAAGGTAAGAAGTCAGTACTGCTGGTCGTGTTGGTGGGGATGTTTTGATTTAATGATAATGTGGAGGATAGTTGCATCCTAACTCCTTTTGCATTCTCCATCCTACTGAGGTTCAGACTGTTTTGGATCTACTGTAGAAGTGATATTCTGGAGGACCTTTCAAAACTAGACTATGGTAGGTCCCAATAGCTAATTCCTCAGCTCCTGTGGCTGAGTAGACCCAAACTTCCCATGAGAATGCTGTTGCTGATGCTGTCGCCCACTTAGTGTACGGCTCAATATATTGTTCTTATTTTGGAAAAGTTATAAGTAGATATTAGTAATTTATACAGAAGGGGTTACCAGCACCTTTCTCCCAGCATTTTAGTTGCCTCCTACAACATGCATAACTCCATGGAGAATAAAGGAAAATAAATAAAAAGAACTATTAAGAAAATAGAAGAAAACTCAGATGGATGTGTATACATATATGTTCACATGAATGTATAGTGTGACCTAAATGCAAATAGAGGTAGCAAGATGAACCTGTTAGCTTAGTGTTTGAGACAAAAAGAAAAAACACCAGCACTCATACCATTGTGTAAAACAGTTAACAGGTTTTCAGTTCACACTCGTTTGGCAGAATGGTAGTACTTCCCTGGGTGGTTGCTGTTTTCCAACCTACTACTACTGTTATTTTTAAATTTATTGAACTTGCTATTCCTGATTAGTTGTTTCTTTTCTGGATCTGTGTTCAGTCTGCATGTAAACCATTTCATTCAACCAAGACTGTTCTGTGTAAAGTTGATAATGAGTTGATACTGAGCACTTGTTTAGGATAAGCTGCTTCTAATTTTGTTGGACTCCTGTGCTGCATTTGATATTGATCTTGTATTTCTGGTCAATCATATGTAATAGTAGTCATTGATTCTATATCCTCTAAGCAGTCTCCTTTGTTCCATGGCATTCCTCAGGGTTTCTTTCTTGGGCCATTATTCTATACTTTTCAGATTAGTGGCTCAGCTTGACTTGGTTTCCAATGGCATTGATTATCATTTTTATGCTGTTAAAAAGTCTACATTTGGGTTTGAAATGTGGAAGATGCAAAACTTTTCTTTTGTTCTCTCGTTGTGTATTTAGACTTGGATGTGAAATATAGAATTGAAAGTAAATGAGAGTAAAACAAGTTTTGATTATAAGAGAGACTTCAGGGAAATACAGATTGGAGGTTTTGGTACCTTTGATTGTGGTGCTGTCAGTGTGCAACTTGTTAGAGCAGTGAGGGATCTGGGTGTGTACCTAGATTCTTCATCGTCATTTGTTGGACACATTAATCAGATTGCTAAATCTTGCAATTTTCATACTTGTAATGTCTATACAGTCAGAAAATATCTTAAGCTGTGTATCTTGGTCCTTATAAATGTGTTTTTTTCTAAAATTAATATTTTGCAGTTGTATGTGTGTGTGTGTGGGTTTGTTTGCTTAATTACTTGCTGAAAAGATTTTAGTCTGTATTAAATTGGGCAGCCAAACTGGACCTCTTAACTAGGGTTCCTGCTAGTCCCTACTTATACGAGCTGCAGTGGCTCCCTGTCAAGGCAAGAATTTAATTTAAACTGTTTATTAATATTTAGAGGTACTATTACGTTTAATAAACTTAAGGCTCAGAAATGTTTCTGCAGGATGCCTTGGACCATTTTAGACTGGGTGAGCCTTGTTTTATTGGGGAGAAATCATGCACAAGTTTTCTCTTGTTTAACTCCTAGATTGTTCAACAGGTTGCCAGTGTTTGTTAAGTCAGGAATCTGTTCATGTTTTCAAATTTTGGTTAAAAGTACTTTTCTTTTCTAGAGCTAATGATCCTGGTGATCATACTGTCACTCTTGAATATTTACTTTAGTACAGTGGACCCCCGGCTAACGAAAAAACTTCATCCCAGAAGCCTGCTCAAGTGCCATTACCGAACGAATTTACCTCCTTAAGAAATAATGTCACGTAGGTTAGTCTATTTCAGACCCCCAAAAATACACTTGCAACAGCACTTACGAAAATACACTTACATAAATGTTCGAGTTTGGAGATGCACGAAAACCGAGGGACCACTGTACTTACATAATTGTACAATTTCCGGGGTGTTCGTTAGCCGGGGGTCCACTGTATTTCATTGTTGTTGTTGCCTTTATAGCTTGCTGTGTGAATGCTTATGAATTTCTTGATGGAACACATTTAAGAATAAACAAATTGTTATTACTAATACTTTTATCTTTTGATAGTTTCAAAAGTGCCATACAACAGAGCGAGTTGCCTTCTCAATTATTTCTCCTTATGGAGAGTAAAAGAGGCTAAAAAGAATGGTGAAGGAGTGTAAAAGGAGAGCTAATGAGAGTTAAAGAGGTGGAGGTATTGGAAAGATTGAAGGAATTTTGGGGGGGAACTGGTGAAGAGAGGCAGACAGTGATTTATTGCATTAAGCAGTGAGGAATACCATCTGTTAGGAGCAAGGAAGAGCTAGTTGTGAGTTTGGGGAGGTGTGTGAGGCAGTGCATAGAATGAAAGGGGGGTAAAGCTGCTGGGATATATGGCATTAAGACAAATGTTAAAAGCAGGCAGGGATTGAACTTAGAAGTGGTTGGTGTATTTCTTCAGTAGATGTATAAAAGGGCATTGCCAGAGAGCATGCATAGTTCCTTTGTACAATAGAGAATCCTTTATCTGAAATTTCAAAATCTGAAAACCTCCAAACTCCGAAAGCAAGTGTTGACACAACATGCCACAAATGGATCATTCATTTTGTTGTCAGCAGCAATTACTAACTGATTACAGCATGTTTTGTGCTCTGTGGTGTGAAAATATTGTTGAAAATGTGGAAAAGGGCTATGGTTAATAGCGAAAAGAAAAAGAGGAAGCATTTATGTTTATCTGTATCACAGAAAGTCAAGTTGTTGGAAAAACTAGAGTGTGGTGCAAGTGTGAAGTGTCTGACTGAACAGTTTGGCTTTAGAACAACCACTATCTATGCCCTAAAGAAACAGAAGGACAAATTGTTGAAGTTCGGTACTGAAAGTGGTGAACTGGAGTTCAATGAAAAATAGAAAACATTGCATAGAGGAAAAAGGAAGATCTCCATCATGTATTGATGGAATGGATTTGTCAGCATCAGTGAACATATGTCACTTAGTTGTAGTGTCTGGGCATGCATTTATCCTCTTTTTGTAAATAGTGATCAGATTTTTTTTAGGTATAGTACCTGTACAGTTCAGTACAATACAGTGTTTAGACTTGGGTCCCATTCCCAAGCTGTCCCATTTTATAGATGCAAATACAGTGGTACCTCGACTTACGATGGTCCCCAAACTCACCCTTTTATGTAAGTTTATTTTTTTAAAAGCTTTTGTAAGTGTAATTTTGGGGGTCTAAAAGGACTAGTCTATTTTACAACATTTCTTAAGGAGATAAATTCGTTTGGTAATGGCACTTGAACAGCATTCTGGAATGAAAAAATATCGTAAGTCGAGGTACCACTGTATACAAATACAGTGGTCCCTCGGTTTTTGCTGAAAATTCATTCCGGAATGCTGCTCAAGTGCCATTACCGAACGAATTTACTTCCTTAAGAAATAATGTCATGTAGGTTAGTCTATTTCAGACCCCCAAAAATACACTTGCAACAGCACTTACGAAAATACACTTACATAAATGTTCGAGTTTGGAGATGCACGAAAACCGAGGGACCACTGTATTCCAAAATCTGAAAGACTTCTGGTCCTAAGATTTCGGATAAAGGATTCTCAACTGTATAAGGAAAAAGTGGGATAAAAGAGTAGTATTAAGAATTACAGAGTATTAAGCCTGTTGAGTATATTTAGTAGAGTGTATGGCAGACTTTAGGGATGGGATGATACCAGAATTTTTGCCGATATCAATACTCGATTTTAGGCAAGTACCAATACCATCAAAATTAGCCAATACCCACTGATACTTTGGCATGGCCCCTAGTAGAGTTGTTATTGAAAGCATTATGGGTAAAATAGAAAGTAGGAATACAGATGAACAAAATTTTAGGAAGGTAGGGGATTTGTAGACAAAATGTTTACATTGTAACATACAAGTGAATGATACTTGGATTAAAGTAAGGAACTTTTCATTACATTTATGAATTTAGAAAAGGCATATGATAGTGTGGATAGGGAATCAATGTGGCAGATGTTGCAAATGTATGGAATAGGTTACTTAAAGCAGTAAAGAGCTTTTATGTGGATAGCAAGGCACTGGTTAGGGTATGTTGGTAAGGATGTGTGATGTTACTGTGGGTGTGAACTTATTTATAGATGGGGTTGTAAACGAATGCTAATGTGTTGGGGAGAGGTGTAGCATTGAAAAATTAAACTAGTACAAAGTGAGTTATCACAGTTGCTGCTTGTCAGTGACAGTTTTTTGGGAGATTCTGAAGAGAAGTTGCAACAATTGGTAAGGGAATTTGGGAGGGTATATAAAAGAAGACAATTAAAGAACTAATATAGGAAAGAGCAAGGTAATGAGAAATAAAAAAATCTAGGCAATGAAAGATTGGATAACAGATTGGAGGGAGGGAGTATGGAGGATGTAAATGTGTTCAGATATTTGGGAGTGGACTTGTTGGCAGATGGTTCTATGAGAGATAAGATGAACCATAGAACTGGTGAAGGTAAAAAGTGGGTGGAGCATGGAGGTATCTGGAGACAAAGCTTTATCCATGAAGGTAAAAAAGGAGATCATACCAGAATACTGTGGTACCAACACTGTTGTGGGGTTGTGAAGCATGGGTTTCAAATGTTGCAATGAGGAGTCGTCTTGAGGCAGTGGAGTTATTGTGTTTGAGGGCAATGTTTATTTCAGAAAATTCAGAGTTTGGAGACTAGGTGGTAGTGTGGGGGTTTCCATATGTATTATTCAAAGGGCTGAAGAAGGCTTGTTGAGGTGGTTTGGATATTTAGTGAAGATGGAGAAAAGCAGGATGACTAAGAGGGCATATAAATCTTGGGTGGAAGGAAGAAGGGGTAGGTGTTGTCCTAGGAAAGGTTGTTGGGAGGGGGGATTTGTTTAATGCTAGGGGGCTTGGACATCCACCAGGCTTGTGCGAGTGTGTTAAATAGGAGTGGAGGCAAGTTTTTTTATGATTTGACTTGCTGTTGGAATGTGAACAGCGTAACATTTATGAAGGAATTCAGGGAAACTGGTTAGTTGGACTTAGTCCTTTAGGTGGAAAGTATATGGTCTTCATTCTGAAAGGGTGCACTTCTGGCAAGATAATGATTGAATGAATAACAGTGAAAGTGTTTTCCTCTTTGTCGGGTCATCCCTACCTTGGTGGGAGACGGTGTTAAAACTAAACTTGTAGCTAAAAAAAAAAATGGTTACATAAATTAATTTGTTCCTACCTTTAATTGTGTTTGTTGGTGTAGTGTTGATCAGGGCTGTGGTGGGCAGTTGTGGATCATAGGCTGAGGAGGATTTCTGAGGTCCTTATATTGTTGTTTGTGCAGAGTTGTTAGTTGGTTGTACTGGAGTGCTCAGGAATATTGTAATACATCTCTATTCTGTTTTACTTTATGTACAGCTAATAGTAAGATATAATTGCCTTAAAACCCATTTCACTAGTGCTTGTACAGGAGGGCTTCGCTTTAAGGCATTTCACTAATGCAGCTTTTTTTCAGTTATAGCCATTCTTCATTTTTTCAGACTTTCTGTAGTAAATATATTCACCACTTTAAGCTAAGGATGAAAATATTTTAAGGTATGTAATGTGTACTGTATATGCATTTTTTAGGCCTACCTCTATTGCTCACTTAATATGATAGTGTAAACATGTTATCAGGTTTTTATATGCATTTGAAAGTAAAAAAAATGTTTGTTTCACTTTACATCAATTTTTTATTTACATCGGTAGACCAGAACCTAACCTGCTGTATAAGTGGAGCCGCCCTCTATACCATTTCTTAGAAATCCTGCATCCAAGTAATCATGTACACATTATATTGTTTATACTTATTTATGTATTTTCATTCCAGATTAAAAGAAAATCTGAAGTTTGCTCAGATTCTAAAGGGGTCTGTCCTGTTAAAAAGTCTTGCAAGGCCGTGGAACACAGGTAAGAGAACAAAATTATTGCCTACTAGATAAGTACATTCCTTACATTAGGCTAATTGTCTAGTTAGTAAATGAAAAATTTTTTACAAATTCATTAGATGATAGTAGTATAGTGACTGCTGATACAATTGAGAACAGGATAAGTTTGTGGCTATAGGAGGGTGGGTGCAGGAGGAAAGAGGAGTGATTTGTGGAATGATGAAGTAAAGGGTGTGATAAGAGAAAAAGGTAGCTTATGAGAGGTTTTTACAAAATGGAAGTGTTGTAAGAAGTGCAGAGTATATGGAAAGTAAAAGAAAGGTGAAGAGAGTGGTGAGAGATTGCAAAAGGAGAGCAGATGAAAGAGTGGGAGAGGCACTGTCAAGAAATTTTGCGGAAAATAAGAAAAAGTTTTGGAGTGAGATAAACAAGGGAACGAATGGATTTGTCAGTTAAAAACAGAGTAGGGGAATTAGTAGATGGGGAGCTGGAGGTATTGGATAGATGGCGGGAATATTTTGAGGAACTTTTAAATGTTGATGAAGAAAGAGAGGCGGTAATTTCATGCACTGGTCAGGGAGGTATAACATTTTTTTAGGAGTGAGGAAGAGCAGGATGTGAGTGTGGGGGAGGTGCGTAAGGCATTACGTAGAATGAAAGGGGGTAAAGCAATAGGAACTGACGGAATCATGACAGAAATGTTAAAAGCAGGGGGAGATAATGTGTTGGAGTGGTTGGTATTTTTGTTTAATAAATGTATGAAAGAGGGAAAGGTACCTAAGGATTGGCAGAGAGTGTGTATAGTTCCTTTATATAAAGGGAAGGGTGACAAAAGAGATTGTAAAAATTATAGGGGAATAAGTAAATTTACTGAGTATACCAGGTAAAGTTTACGATAGGGTAATTATTGAAAGAATTAGAGGTAAGTCAGAGGGTAGGATCGCAGATGGGCAAGGAGGTTTTAGAGTGGGTAGGGGATGTGTAGATCAAGTGTTAACATTGAAGCATATATGTGAACAGTATTTAGATAAAGATAGGGAAGTTTTCATTGCAATTATGGATTTAGAAAAAGCATATGATAGTGGATAGGGGAGTAATGTGGCAGATGTTGCAAGTACAGTGGTACCCCGACTTACGATGGTCCCCAAACACACCCTTTTATGTAAGTTGATTTTTTTAAATGCTTTTGTAAGTGTAATTTTGGGGGTCTAAAAGGACTAGTCTATTTTACATCATTTCTTATGGAGATAAATTCGTTTGGTAATGGCACTTGAACAGCATTCTGGAATGAAAAAATATCGTAAGTCGGGGTACCACTGTATATGGAATAGGTAGTAAGTTACTGAATGCTGTAAAGAGTTTTTATGAGGATAGTGAGGCTCAGGTTAGGGTGTGTAGGAGAGAGGGAGATTACTTCCCGGTAAAAGTAGGTCTTAGACAGGGATGTGTGATGTCACCATGGTTGTTTAATAGATGGGGTTGTAAAAGAAGTAAATGCTAAGGTGTTGGGGAGAGGAGTGGGATTAAATTATGGGGAATCAAGTACAAAATGGGAGTTGACAGTTACTTTTTGCTGATGATACTGTGCTTATAGGAGATTCTAAAGAAAAGTTGCAGAGGTTAGTGGACGAGTTTGGGAGGGTGTGTAAAGGTAGAAAGTTGAACGTGAACAAAGATAAGAGTAAGGTGATGAGGGTATCAAATGATTTAGATAAAGAAAAATTGGATATCACATTGGAGAGAGGGAGTATGGAAGAAGTGAATGTTTTCAGATACAGTGGTACCCCGACTTACGATGGTCCCCAAACACACCCTTTTATGTAAGTTTATTTTTTTATATGTTTTTGTAAGTGTAATTTTGGGGGTCTAAAAGGACTAGTCTATTTTACATCATTTCTTATGGAGATAAATTCGTTTGGTAATGGCACTTGAACAGCATTCTGGAATGAAAAAATATCGTAAGTCGGGGTACCACTGTACGTATTTGGGAGTTGACTTGTCAGCAGATGGGTTTATGAAAGATGTGGTTAACCATAGAATTGATGAAGGAAAAAAGGTGAGTGGTGCATTGAGGTATCTGTGGAGACAAAAAACTTTATCTATTGAGGCAAAGAAGGGAATGTATGAAAGTATAGTGGTACCAACACACTTTTTTTTTTTGTGTGTGAAGCTTTGGTTGTAAATGCTGCAGCAAGGAGGAGGCTGGAGGCAGTGGAGATGTCCTGTCTAAGGGCAATGTGTGGTGTAAATATTATGCAGAGAATTCGGAGTGTGGAAATTAGGAGGAGGTATGGAGTTACTAAAAGTATTAGTCAGAAGGCTGAAGAGGGGTTGTTGAGGTGGTTTGGTCATTTAGAGAGAATGGATCAAAGTAGAATGACTTGGAGAGCGTATAAATCTGTAGAGGAAGGAAGGAGGGGTAGTGGTCGTCCTCAAAAAGGTTGGAGAGAGGGGGTAAAGGAGGTTTTGTGGGCGAGAGGCTTGGACTTCCAGCAAGCATGTGTGAGCGTGTTAGATAGGAGTGAATAGAGACAAATGGTTTTTGGGACCTGACGAGCTGTTGGAGTGTGAGCAGGGTAATATTTAGTGAAGGAATTCAGGGAAACCGGTTATTGATTACACTGGACTTGAGTCCTGGAAATGGGAAGTACAATGCCTGCACTTTAAAGGAGGGGTCTGGGATAGTGACAATTTGGAGGGACTATTCTAAACTGTAGTATCTGAGTGCCTCTGCAAAGACAGTGATTATGTATTAGTGAGGTGAAAGTGTTGAATGATGATGAAAGTATTTTCTTTTTTCGGGATTTTCTTTATTTTTGGGTCACTCTGCCTCGGTGGGAGATAGCCGACTTGTTGGAAAAAAAAAAATAAGAGCTCAGTGATATACGTATCCAGTAACATTAACTTTTGTTTAGTATCACACACAAGACCCTTTTATAAATAACAATGTGTTTTAAAGGAAATAGCTAAAATTTAAAATGGTAAATAGAAAGTGATATGATTTTTATTATTTTTATTTTTTTTATTATTATTATGATTATTAGTTTTAGTAGCAGTAGTAATAGTTTTAGTAGTAACAAATAGTAATTTTAATAGAAGTAGCAGTAGATGATTAGTTGCTGTAATTAGGGAGTTGAAGTGAAGGAAGGATGACAATAGTAACTGAGAGTAGAATAGAATCCCAAGAATAGTAGGTAGAGAGGCAAGAAATGAGGAACTATTAAATATGAGAGTGGTGATGATCTCAGCCCTATTAAAGTAAGTGGACGTGCAGGTGAGTGTGTGAATGACTCTTGCTGCCAACCTTGAATCAAGCTTTATTAGCTCTCATTACTTATGTGCTGTATGACCATAGCCATACAGGCTTAGCATTAAACTTTTTTTTTATAATCAATTTGCACAAGTGTGGAACATGTTGGTATGTTGATATCAGTGTTGCCTCTAAGGTTTTGTGCATACTAAATCATTAATGTGGAATAAGCACTCCATTTTCATTCCCAGGAGAAGCACTGCAACAAATTGAAAGGAATTTGTTTATTTTCAGCTGAAGGTGCTGTAAAAATTAGCATTGAATATATTTCTAATCTAGTCATTTTGTAACTAGTTCTTTGACATATAATGTCAAAGCATTATATGTGTTGCTAAACTTCATTATATTTTAGGCCCTGAAATCTTGACAATGCTTAACTCCTCTGCCTTCTCACTTTCTGCCTGCTCATCTTTTGTCTCCTCTTCCCCTTCTTTACTCTCCTTATCCTTTGCTACCTCTTCCTTACTCTCATTCTCTGCCTACTCTTCCTTATTCCCCTACTCTTCTTTTTTGCTATAATAAGAAAATAAAAACAGAGTTGCTGACTGCCTGATGCCCCACCCAAGAGTTCTGTCTTTCACCCAACCCTTACCACTTGTGTTCTTCTCCAAGCTGTACTTGACTGTCCACTGTATTTGCATATTGTCCATCATATAAGACACAATTTATAAAATAAAGTTAAAAATTTACACTAAATTAAAAAATATATTGAATGCTTTTCCTAAGACTCATTTTATTATACTATTTGTGTTATTCAGTTTTTCTGCTGTGAGAACTTAGGGAAGCCCACATAGGGATTACTGTATACAGTGGACCCCCGAGTTACGTACACCCCGGAAATCGTACAATTATGTAAGTATAAGTGCTTGTGGAAGTGTACTTTTGGGGGTCTGAAATAGACTAATCTAAGTGACATTATTTCTTAAGGGAGTAAATTCGTTCGGTAATGGCACTAGAGCAGGATTCTGGAATGAAGTTTTTACGATACTCTGGTGTCCACTGTATCATTCTCATTCCTCCCATATACCTGTGTATTGCAGTTCTGATAAGTTCTATTAGCTCAGGATCATCCACCTGCCAGGCAGTGGGTGCTCCTGACAACCCATAGTTAACACTCAGGTTTTGTTGTAACATCTAATATCTCATAGTTGATTTTTATTTTTTCTGCCTACTTTCTGTTTTCAGGGACATCATCTGCTACTGATTCATACTTTGTGTCACTGCATTTTTCTGCTTGTAGAGTCTGGATCTCCCTCTGTCTTTGATTGAGCTCCTGCTTCCAGTTCTTTCTCCATCAGTTTCCAAAAGATTTTCGAAAGTTTCTGCTCGGGATAGTGTTCTGCCACTTAACTGCATTCCAAAGAGCTGATCTAGCTCTTGATGGTGGCTCCTGGACATAGTGAAGTGCCCCGTACCTGTTCGTATTTGTAGCTGCAGGAACAAAGCTAAACTAATTATGTCTCATCTTCAATGTTTAATCTACAGTATATATACAATTTTTTTTTATTTTGAGTAGTTGTAGGACTTAATACAGTACCTCTGTAACCCATTCCATTGATTTACAAAAATTTGTATAATTTTTTTAGTATCCTTGTGGCTTTTTTTTTCTTAAAGGTTTATGGCTATGGTCTCTTCTCCCTGTTACTTGTGTTAGGAAATCATCTTCATTTCTTTATCTTTTTACAGTTGTTAACAGGTGTTTTTTGCTTTATGCATTAGTTTGTTCCAGGCCCGTGGCATTTGCACAAAGCTAATTTAGACTATCAACACTTAATCCCACATAAAAATATTTAATAGATTTTGTAAATCACACTGATTGCATATGGTGAAAGTATATTGCATTCAGAATCACTAATACAGTGGGACACAGCATAATGGCCAATTTGCATTGTAATAAGGCATACAATGAAGGGGAAACCTGTGTGTGGTTATGTCCTAAAAGACATTTGACATGCTAAGGGCATGTTCATTGCCTCTTTAGGCACACTATAATCAAGATGTTCTTGCAAAACCTTGATCTTTTAAGTCCTGATTTTGATGTAACCTAATTGCTTCTCTGTTGTAGGGTAATTTTACTTGTTATAAAATTTAATATAAGTGAGCTTGTGTGGGTAGTTTTTAATTGGATGGGGGAAAGGTTGTTTTAGACTGAAAATGGTTAGTGTGAATCTTTTATTGCATAGTGTTGAATGATTTTGTGCTTTGTAATTTTTACCACTTTCTTCCCTTATCCTTGACCCCACTCCAGATTTCAGCACTAAATAACCCCAGTGGGCTTATTTATGAGCAAAAAAACATCTCCACGTTCAACCCCCCCTGCTCTATAGCAGACTCCTACCTCAGTGACGTCATGGGTCATATGCATAAATATGTCCTTAAAAAGCAGTGAGCCTGGTGGGTGCTATAGATAAGAAGCATGTTGTATAGGGTTAAGCAGGATGTGGTTGTTTGGCCTTTCTCGTTTAACAGGTATAGTTATTGAAATGGCCCTCTGCTGATTGGCAAGATGTGAGCCCTTGATCACCTACTTACAAATGCTCTTACCCCTCTTCTTGTGTGACTTGTGGCATGCAGTAGATGTAAAATACATTTTTATTGTTTATCATTTTCTAGGTGCCAGTTGGAAACTCAGAACTGATAGGAGTGTGTTTTGACATTGAAAATGTGAGATTTTTAACTGATGCTGATTTTTAACCTAGTATGATTGTTTATGTTGTGTACTCATGTTACTAGTTTCAATTTTAGCTTGGATGTTCTTATGTCTGTTTTGCTTTTATTTTTCCTGCTATGAGAGCTGAATGACATACTAAATCAAAGTTTTCTTCACATTAAAATCAACCCCTGTTTTCCCATCTTCCCTTCTATGTCCTCATCACCCTTCCACCTTACAGACAGTCTCCCTCCCTCCCTTCCTAGTACGTATTTGGTGTTACTGCTTCTTTTCTTTCTCTTGTTATAGTATATATATACAGTGGACCCTCGGTTAACGAATACCCCGGAAATCGTGCAATTATGTAAGTATAATTTTGTAAGTTCTTGTGGAAGTGTATTTTTGGGGGTCTGAAATAGACTAACCTACATGACATTATTTCTTAAGGACGTAAATTCGTTCGGTAATGGCACTTGAGCAGGCTTCTGCAATGAATTTTTTTCGTTAACCGAGGGTCCACTGTATATACAGTGGACCCCTGCCTAACGAGCACCCCGGAAATCGTACAATTATGTAAGTATAATATTGTAAGTGCTTGTGGAAGTGTATTTTTGGGGGTCTGAAATAGACTAACCTATGTGACATTATTTCTTAAGGAAGTAAATTCGTTCGGTAATGGCACTTGAGCAGCCTTCTGGAATGAATTTTGCTCGTTAGGCGGGGGTCCACTGTGTGTGTGTGTGTATATATATAGATTTTGGGAGATGTTAAGCGAATGTATAGGAACTTTTGAACCAAATGAGAGAGTAATTGTGGTAGGGGACCTAAATGCTAAAGTGGGAGAAACATGCAGAGAGGGTGTAGTAGGTAAGTTTGGGGTGCCAGGTGTAAATGATAATGGGAGCCCTTTGATTGAACTTTGTATAGAAAGGGGTTTAGTTATAGGTAATACATATTTTAAGAAAAAGAGGATAAATAAGTATACAAGATATGATGTAGGGCGTAATGACAGTAGTTTGTTGGACTATGTATTGGTAGATAAAAGACTGTTGAGTAGACTTCAGGATGTACATGTTTATAGAGGGGCTACAGATATATCAGATCACTTTTTAGTTATAGCTACAGTGGGAGTAAAAGGTAGATGGGATACAAGGAAAATAGAATCAGTAAGTAAAAGAGAGGTGAAGGTTTATAAACTAAAAGAGGAGGCAGTTAGGGTAAGATATAAACAACTATTGGAGGATAGATGGGCTAGTGAGAGTGTAGGCAATGGGGTCGAAAATGTATGGGGTAGATTTAAAAATGTAGTGTTAGAGTGTTCAGCAGAAGTTTGTGGTTACAGGCGAGTGGGTGCAGGAGGGAAGAGGAGCGATTGGTGGAATGATGATGTAAAGAGAGTAGAAAGGGGAGAAAAAGTTAGCATATGAGAGGTTTTTACAAAGTAGAAGTGATGCAAGGAGGGAAGAGTATATGGAGAGAAAAGAGAGGTTAAAAGAGTGGTGAAGCAATGTAAAAGAGAGCAGATGAGAGAGTGGGTGAGATGTTATCAGCAAATTTTGTTGAAAATAAGAAAAAGTTTTGGAATGAGATTAATAAGTTGAGGAAGCCTAGAGAACAAATGGATTTGACAGTTAAAAATAGGAGAGGAGAGTTATTAAATGGAGAGTTAGAGGTATTGGGAAGATGGAGAGAATATTTTGAGGATTTGTTAAATGTTGATGAAGACAGGAAGCTGTGATTTCGTGTGTAGGGCAAGGAGGAATAACATCTTGTAGGAGTGTGGAAGAGCCAGTTGTGGGTGTAGGGAAGTTCGTGAGGCAGTGGGTAGAATGAAAGGGGGTAAGGCAGCTGGGATTGATGGGATAAAGATAGAAATGTTAAAAGCAGGTGGGGATATAATTTTGGAGTGGTTGGTGCTATTATTTAATAAATGTATGGAAGAGGGTAAGGTACCTAGGGATTGGCAGAGAGCGTGTATTGTTCCTTTGTATAAAGGCAAAGGGGACAAAAGAGAGTGCAAAAATTATAGGGAATAAGTCTGTTGAGTGTACCTGGTAAAGTGTATGGTAGAGTTATTATTGAAAGAATTAAGAGTAAAACAGAAAGCAGGATAGCAGATGAACAAGGGGGCTTTAGGAAAGGTAGGGGGTGTGTAGACCAAGTGTTTACAGTGAAACATATAGGTGAACAGTATTTGGATAAGGGTAAAGATGTTTTTGTGGCATTTATGGATTTGGAAAAGGCGTATGATAGGGTAGATAGGGGGCAATGTGGCAGATGTTGCAGGTGTATGGAATAGGAGGAAGGTTACTGAAAGCAGTGAAGAGTTTTTATGAGGATAGTGAGGCTCAGGTTAGAGTGTGTAGGAGGGAAGGGGACTATTTCCCAGTAAAAGTGGGCCTTAGACAAGGATGTGTGATGTCACCTGGTTGTTCAATATATTTATAGATGGGGTTGTAAGAGAAGTGAATGCGAGGGTCTTGGCAAGAGGTGTTGGGCTAAAAGATAAAGAAGCAAATACAAAGTGGGAGTTGTCACAGTTGCTTTTTGCTGATGACACTGTGCTTTGGGAGATTCTGAAGAGAAGCTGCAGAGGTTGGTGGATGAATTTGGTAGGGTGTGTAAAAGAAGAAAATTGAAAGTGAATATAGGAAAGAGTAAGGTGATGAGGATAACAAAAGAATAGGTGACGAAAGATTGGGTATCAGATTGGAGGAGAGAGTATGGAGGAGGTGAATGTATTCAGATATTTGGGAGTGGACATGTCGGCGGATGGGTCTATGAAGGATGAGGTGAATCATAGAATTGATGAGGGAAAAGGGTGAGTGGAGCACTTGAGTCTGTGGAGACAAAGAACCTTGTCCATGGAAGTAAAGAGGGAATGTATGAGAGTATAGTTATACCAACGCTCTTATATGGGTGTGAAGCATGGGTGATGAATGTTGCAACGAGGAGAAGGCTGGAGGCAGTGGAGATGTCATGTCTGAGGTCAATGTGTGGTGTGAATATAATGCAGAGAATTCGGAGTTTGGAAATTAGGAGGAGGTGCGGATTACCAAAACGATTGTTCAGAGAGCTGAGGAGGGGTTGTTGAGGTGGTTTGGACATGTAGAGAGAATGGAACGAGACAGAGTGACTTCGAGAGTGTATAAATCAGTGGGAGGGAAGGGGGGGGGTCCGCCTAGGAAAGGTTGGAGGGGGGGGGTAAAGGAAGTTTTGTGTGCGGGGGGTTGGCCCTCCACAAGCATGTGTGAGCCGCATTTGATAGGAGGAATGGAGGCATATGGTTTTAATACTTGACGTGCTGTTGGAGTGGGGAGCAAAGTAACATTTATGAAGGGATTCGGGGAAACCGCAGGCCGGATTCTGAGTTCGGGAGATGGGAAGACAGTGCGGCACCTAGGGGGGTGTTAATGTTGGTTTTTAAAAACTGTAGTGAAAAAGCACCCTTCTGGGACAGTGATGGAGTGAATGATGATGAAAGTTTTTCCGCCACCCTGCCTTGGGGGAATCGGCCGATGTTTAATAAAAATAAAAATATATATATATATATACAGTTCCCGTTTACTTATATTTTTCATTTTGAATGCTTTTTCAAGTGCCATTACCAAACGAATTTATCTCCTTAAGAAATGTTGTAAAAAAAGACTAGTCCTTTTAGACCCCCAAAATTACACCCCACAAAAGCATTTAAAAATAAACTTACATAAAAGGGTGGGGTTTGGGGACCCGTAACCGGGGGGACCACTGTATATATATATATATATATATATATATATATATTTTTTTTAACACGCCTTCCTCAACGAAGGGGGGCCCAAAATGAAAAAAATTAAAGCTCCCATTTTACATTTAGTAAAGAGGTTACAAATTTTTAAAAACGCTTTTACAAGGTTTACGGCTACCCATTTTTGGGGGAAAAAGAAACAAAGGAATGTTTAATGTAAAGAAGAAAAGGGGATAGCCAAACGAGTGTGACCCAAGGGGGCAGAAGAGAAAAATGTGCCCCGTCCCGTAAATATGGACAGAAAAGACACCGGACGTAAATCAAAAAAAACAGGCTTTCTGTTTAAAATTGGAGGTTGGGCAAGAACTAACCCACCACCAAAATATATATATAAATTTTATTATATATTATATATATATATATATATATATATGTTCTAGGTAGTAGGTTGGTAGGGCAGCAACCCCCAGGGAGGTACTACCGTCCTGCCAAGTGGGGGTAAACCAAAAGCCTGTAATTGTTTTCATGAGGTAGGATTGCTGGTGTCTTCTTTCTGTCCTTTAAAACATGCAAGATTTCATGGGTCTTGTTACTTCTACTTACACTTAGGTCACACCACACATTCATGTAAACATATACACACCCTCTGGGTTTTTCTTTATTTTTCTTACTAGTTCTTTTTTCTTATTTCCTCTTATCTCCATGGGGAAGTGGAACAGAATTCTTTCCAAGCCATGCGTGTCGTGAAGAGGCTACTAAAAATGCCAAACAAGGGGCTATAACCCCTCTCCCGTATACATTACTTAAAGTTAAAAAGAGAAACTTTTGTTTTTCTTGGGGGCCCCCCCGCCTT